>JAJJWW010001434.1:0-40474 GCA_023531295.1 Papaver armeniacum | reverse complement strand
TTGATGCGTGTCGTAACCACAACAAAATTAATTAATACTTTTACTACCTAATTAACAAGTAATATAGTAGCCATACGATCCAATGGTAGTACCTAGATTCAGTTGTAAAAATTGTCACTAAAGTTGGTAAAAAGAAAAGAAAATAAACAAAGCAATTAAAAGATAAAGATTTAAAGCAATAAGAGAGACAAGATCAAGGAATCCTTCTGCTACAAACAATGATTAAAGTATGTTCTCTTCACTATATTAGCTCCGATTATCACCAACCTAGATAGCAGTCCGCTAGCTAGCCCCAAAATCCCTAATTTCACCGAGTAACAAAGTCCCTTTAGCGCCGTATTCTATTCAAAAAGAACCACCTTGAGGTTCACTTACAAGATGTAACTTCGAATGTATTAAGATCTAAGAATTTAGGTTAGTACCAGTAGTTAAACCTATTTCTTGGTTCACTTTCTAGCGTTGTTTCTACACACAATTGCTCCACTAATCCCTCCCAAGGTCTTGCTTTTCTACTTGTGTAAAGTGTCGAGAACGACATTTATTCCCTAACTTATACTAGATTTAGATTAAACTAACAAATCAATTTAGCATGCATTCTAAACAATCTATCAATCAATCATGAATGTCACGGAGATCATTCCTATTAGTAAAAACAAACGATAATCATGTGAAAAAACTTCAAGATAGAATTAAAAACAAAAACTCAAATCATATTAAGAACTAGAATTCATCCTCAATCAATAAAATTAGCTACCATGTTAAAGAGTTCACAAATCTAATAAAGTTAAAGAAAAGAATTGTTGTGTGTAGAGAGGTGTGTAAAAGATATGTAAAAGATGTGTAAAACTTTCTATTTATAGGTTTCAACAATGTTCCAAATCTTCCAAGGATTAGAATCCTTTTCCTTTGCAATTCAATTTCCAAATCCAAGCTTTTCTCAATTTTTCCATCTTCTCTTTCCAAATTTGAGTCCACCTCCATCCACCATTCCAAGCCCAAGTCTTAACCTACGAGAGAAGTCCATAGAAAATTCCGAATTTTTGTCACCGGAACTAGATTGGGCTTTAATCCATGACAAGCGCCGCCACCACTGGAATTTCTTCCATTAAGAGAATATTATCGGCTGCACATCTCCATACCCACCGTTAGGGACTAATCTATAAACGAAAGTCAAACTAACTTACGCCGTCACCAACGGCTGAGAGAGAGAGTCGCCAATGAAGCCGCCCGTTTAGTTAGTCAATAGTCTTACTCACTCGAGCCGGATCGTCCGGATCACCGAGCCTGGATCGGCTTCGAGTCGACTCGCTGTAAGGAATATCCTACTGAGTTCCGTTGATTTATATGACTTCCTGTGCCAAATTCCAGCCGATCTTTGCTCATTCCTCGCTAAGAAACCTAACATACATCTAGTTTATCATTCATTCATCAACAGAGTTGAGTGTTATTTCGTGCATAAATCAATCAACTGGCTTGAGCAAAGAACATCACTATTCAACCACCAACAAGATCACTTCTTGGTTCAAGCAAAGACCAGCATCCTCCAATCTACCACAACCATCACCAACTCTCATTGGCAATTGCCATCTGCTCAATCTTCTCAAAGCAAAATAATCCATTCCCCGCACTTGAGTTTTCCACCATTGCCATTCCTATACCATCACCTTCACTCGCTTACTCCCGTAACTTCAATTTTCACAATCCCAAGCACTCATCGTAACCACCACACCAGCTTGCTCACTAACCTATCTTTACAGAACACTATTACAATACTTACAATTCCATTATTACAAACCCAAGAATATCCAGACAATGTGCTACCAACACTTCCATATCCGTTCGTACTTTCCAATAGCACCAAAACTTGCCCCTGAATCAACTTTATTCACCTAATCATCACAACTCATTCATTCCCCCGTAAACCAGCAACAACACCATCCTATCTCAAACATTCAGCCTAATACAAATTGCTCAAAGATCTCTGTTTCAATCATCACAAAGTCTTACCATTCCCCACGACCCAGATCACACCCACCTCGATGCCTCCATTCAACAATTACTTCCATTTTTTTTTCAATCGATTAGCGTAACCCATTCTCCCCCGAGCTTCACTTACAATACCAAAGACGCGAACAGATTTCAAACCATTGTTGCCAATTCGATCCATACATCCATAAACAAATCGAAACGCATCTTCTTCAATGCTCCAAGACTCTTACTAATCGATCGTCCAAACCCTATCTCCGATTCATCGACATAGTGATCATAACCATCAGCTGTTTAATCACATCACCATCACATAATTTCTCGATCTCACTTCGATCCTCTACTTCTAACAAGAAGGTCGAATTGTTGTTCAAATTGAGAATCTCACCATCAATGAACCCACCTCCATTTCGATCTCATTTCTGGCGAGGCACTGCTATGTTCTTCTTTCTTTGTTTCAGTGAACGAGATGAACGAGAAACATCTCTTTCGATTTTAGGGTTGAGGTGATATGGAATAGAGACACTCTAACATAAGAGCCACCCCATATGGGTGGCTATATCAAGTGGTTATTCATTAAGGGCTAGCCTGATGGCAGCCCCCTTAACTCCGGACATGGATCATGCGTTTAGTATTCCTCCCAAAAGAGCTGCACCTTAACCATTACTCGGGCCTTGGATAGTGTTCACCTCCCGGAAATGACAAATTGCCCTTTTTGCTCAAATCGTGATTTCTTCTTTTTCTCCAGGTACACTCCAAAGTTGCTACAAACTCAAAACAAGCTTAAAATACATAATTTACAAGAAAAATAAAGCAAAGAAAGCATAAACTACTAGATAGTAAATTAGGTGTATTCTACACCTATCAAATTCCCACACTTAGACTTTGCTAGTCCTCGAGCAAATCAAACTAAAAACTCACAACTTCTAAACGTTCAGCGTCCCAAGCATCCAAAGAGTTATGAGGACATAGAGTTTCGCATGCTAGTAATAAGAAGTTAGAAATACTAAAGAACATATTCTCGTTCTTAAATGTTGAGTGAGAAATAACCACACCATAATGAGAGAACGCGTGTTTGAGAAACGATCAATAAGCATTTCGCCGACTTCTGCCTGCACCAAAAAGGATTTTATGATAATTGCACTCAAAAGACAGCTTTTTTATGGTTCTCACATGTGTGCAGTAGGAATGAAGAGAGAATTCTAACACGTTGAATGGTGGGAAGGATAACTTCCAAATATTTTTTAAAAACCCACATCTTTTAATATTTTGAAAACCATTTTTCTAACGATCTCTAAGAAAGGAAATCAACCATTATTATCGAGGATGAGATTACTTACTCACCTTCACATCCGATCGCCAATTATGATAACACCACTCTCACTTCGATCCAATAAAACGCCTTCCGCCCTCGTCTTTAATCTTCTTGGTCTTCGGTTTCAACTATATATTGATGATAAACCTTGAATTTCATAAATCCTTGACAATTTTTAACTCTTGTACCTTAAAATCCTTGTCGCTGAAACTTCCTATAAATTTTCCTTTCCCACGGCTTATTAAAATAAAAACAAAACAAATATTTCTCTTGTTTTTTTTTCTTTTCTTTATTATCTTTTTTTTTTATATGTATTTTTTTTTTTTTTTTTTTAAAAAAAAAAAAAATTAAATAAAAAATAAACTATGATGTGGGAGAAGTATTTACCGCTTGATTCTTCACAACTTGTATCGTCTTGAAATCATAAACTTCAAAAAATTCTCACCTTTTAATTTTCTTCGCTTTCATGAATAAGTCTTCATACTTGGATATAAAATTACCTCATTGTAGTGTAAGTCTTCAACATATATGTAAAAATCCGCTCATTTGTATGTTGCTTTACTTGAATTTAAAATTTGCTCCTTTTCTTGTTCCGTTGCTTATAAACCATAAACTTTTCCAACTTTCCTTGTAGATTTTGATGTCGCTCCTTGTTGATGATGAGAGTGTTTCTATGGATCCGTTGTTGTCGAGAGATAGAATGGTGCTAATCGCAAATCGAACTACAAGAAGGAAGCTTTCATCCATGGACGCTACCCTCATGATTGACAAAAATTAGCACTCAAGAGATCAAGAGTAGTGCTTCTATTAGTGGGAGGTTGGGTAGCTCACCATTCTACCCTAATTAACGTACGGTGACACACACACTCAAAAGAAGCTCTTTAGTAGATGGAAAATTTCTGGTCGGGTGCCTCACATGATATGAATACGGGTAGTCTCCACTAATGATTGATCAGAACTCTAATAACGCATTTCTCCCCCGCACCAAATTCGCATCACCGGCATGATTAAATCCATTATTTAACACTCAAACATACAAGAAATCCAATGTAATTCTCTAACATTTCCAAGTTCAATTATGTCGGTCAAAATCTCTATGTAAACATACCTAAAGTATGCTAGTGACTTAAAATCTTTAAAAGTTGGAGTTTTATGTAAAACTTTTTTTTTTTTTTTTTCATTTTTTAATTTTTTTGTAATTTTTTTAAAACATGCTTAACCACTCCCCACACTTAAACCTTTACATTGTCCTCAATGTAATTGAATCCTCCTAGTAAAGTCAAGGTGGGAAATTTTAACATGATAAGAAACAAGAAAAAAGAAATAACAAAAAGCAAAAAGAATAAGAAATACAAAACCTATGGGTTGCCTCCCATTAAGCGCTTGTTTTAAAGTCAATACCTACCACTTAGCTCTTTGCAAGATTCATTCCCATATACTAACAATCTGAAAATTTGAGGATCCACCCATAATACCTATTTTTGCAAACAATAACTCCATACAAATATTAGCACAAGAAAACAATAGTGATGTTATCGCTGATAGAAATTTCCCCACACTTATTCTCGGTCCACACTCGGAAGTGTATAAAGAACATAGAATTTGGGAATTTCCATGTGTTCCTCTTGGCAAACTCCGCATAGTGTTAGCATCAAGTGTTTCCAATGGTGGATATCTAGAAAAAAATCATCCAAAAATACTTTCAAGCACATACATTCAAACCAATAAGAGGTAAAGGAGAAGAATCAATAGGCAAAGAGTTAGACAAACCTTGCACAATTTCTTGTATTATAGAATCCTCTTCATCCTTAAAAAAAATTCAAGTGAATTACTTACCTCTTGTATATCGTGGTCCCTCATTAAACCTTGCAACCATTCTTCGTCGTTTTCTACCTTAACCAAAGTTTTGGGTCATTATAATCATTGGCAAGTTCAATTGGGTCTTCCACAAAATCAATGAATGTGGTTTCATCCTCTAGCATCATCTCTTCAACATTCTCATCATCTTAATCGGGCCATTCTTCCTCATATAATCTTCCTTTATAAATTGTAAAATCTTCTTGTGAGGGTGTTACTTCGTTTACAACAATAGGTAAGTGATATCCAAACTCCCCTCCTTTTGAATAGGTGAAGGATCGTTATTATGATCCTGAGTTGGAATAACTTCCTCATCGTTGTAACGTTCATACACTTCCGCTGACTCCCATCTTTCTAAGAAATTTTTTCCAAGCAATAAAATGCATCTTCCTCAAGCTCTACCTTTTGAATAGGTGTTTGATCATTATTAAGATCAAGGCTCGAGTAAGCTACACTAGCGTCATCAAAAGTTTCAAAGGTTGGTTAATTTGTTCGTATATTTTCTCCGAATTCCTTTGAATTTCTCGATGTGATTCTTGAAACTTTTGTTGAAGATCCTCAATCATGGCAGTCATCTTATCTCGCAAAACTAGAGAATTTCTCGATCATAAACAAAACTATCCTCCCATCCTTGTGATTGTCCACTTACATACCCGTCATAAGGTTGTTGATATGTATGAGAATATCCATAAGGTTCTGTGAGGAATTTGATCATAGCCAAAAAGATTGGTTTTGATTGTATCCTAAGGATGGTTGGAAGTTGTCATAATGTTGAGGTTGAAAACCGTATTGATTGTTGTAATATGCTTGCTCTTGTCCACCATACATGGAAAACCGATACCTGGAAATAAGATTCAAAACCAAGTTAGATACGAATAGAATCCAACAAAGCAAGAATAAAGCAAAAAGAAAAATAAAAACAACTAAAATCATCCGGTGCTCACCGTAAGCATGCGCCAAAATTTGATGCGTGTCGTAACCACAACAAATTAATTAATACTTTACTACCTAATTAACAAGTAATATAGGGTAGTCAAGGTCGATCCCACGAGGAGCACGATTCTAGTTGTAAAAATTGTCACGAAAGGGGGTGTAAAAAGCAAAAGAAAATAAACAAAGCAATTAAAAGATAAAGATGAAAGCAATAAGAGAGACAAGATCAAGGAATCCTTCTTCGTTCTGAAACAATGATTAAAGTTATGTTCTCTTCTACTTGTTATTAGTCACATATTATCACCAACCGTAGGATAGCAACCCGCTTAGCTAGCCCCAAAATCCCTAATTTCACCGAGGCAATGTCCGCTTAGTTATCGATTCTATTCAAAAGAACCACCTTGAGGTTCGCTTACAAGATGTAATTCCCGAATGCATTAAGATCTATGAATTTAGGTTTAGTACTAGTAGTTAAACTCGGTTCGCTTGGTTCACTTTCTAGCGTTGTTTCTACACACAATTGCTCCACGGAATCCTCCGCAAGGTCTTGTGTTTTCTACTTGTGTAAAGAGTCAAACGATTACTTATTCCCTAACTTATACTAGATTTAGATTAAACTAACAAATCAATTTAGCATGCATTCTAAACAATCTATCAATCAATCATGAATGTCATTAAGATCATTCCTATTAGTAAAAACAAACGATAATCATGTGAAAAATTCAAGATAGAATTAAAAACAAAACTCAAATCATATTAAGAACTAGGAATTCATCCTCAATCAATAAAATTAGCTACTCATAAAGAAAGAGTTCACACAAAGAATAAGAAAAGAAAAGAATTGTTGTGTGTAGAGATGTGTAAAAGATATGTAAAAGATGTGTAAAACTTCTATTTATAGGCTTCAATATTCTCCAAATCTTCCAAGGATTAGAATCCTTTTCCTTTTGCAATTCAATTTCCAAATCCAAGCTTTTCTCAACTCTTCCATCTTCTTTCCAAATTTGAGTCCAATTCTCCATCCAATTCCAAGCCCAAGTCTTCACACCCATGAGAGAAGTCCATAGAAAATTCCGGAATTTTTGTCGCTCTAAATCGGGATTGTGGCCTTAATCCTTGCCGAATAAATCCGCCACCTAAAATTTCTCCACAAGAGAATATTCGACGGAATATTCCGTCGATCCACCGTTAGGACTAACGGGGTCAAACGAGTCAAACTAATCTGGCTACCGTCAACAACGGTCAAGGGAGAGGAATGAGTCAGAAGTCGGTCACCGCTTAGTTAGCTTGAATAGTCTTACTCACTGAAATTTGGATCGGATTAAGAGTTGACTCGCTTGGAGAAGGAATATCCTACTCGAATTCATTTGATTTATATGACTTCCGGGCCAAATTCCGTGTCGATCTTTTTGCTCATTCCCCGCTAAGAAACCTAACATACATCTAGTTTATCATTCATTCATCAAGCAGTTGAGTGTTATTTTACGTATACCCGACCAATCCACCTTGAGCAAGAACATCACTATTCAACCACCAATGACATCACTTCTTGGTTCAAGCAAAGACGGATCCTCCAATCTACCACAACCATCACCAAATTCATTGGCAATTGCCATCTACTTCAATCTTCTCGGCAAAATAATCCATTCTCGCACTTGAGTTTTCCACCATTGCCATTCCTATACCATCGCCTTCACTCTTGCTACTCCCGTAACTTCAATTTTCACAATCCCAAAGACCATCGGAACCACCACACCAGCTTGCTCACTAACCCATTCAAAGGCAACACCATGCATGATCAAATACAATTCCATTATTACAAACCCAAGAACATCCAGGACAACAGCTCCAACACTTCCATCCGTTCGTAGCTTCAATAGCACCAAAACTTGCCCACTGAATCAACTTCATCTCTACCCAAACACAATCATCACAAACCCATTCATTCCCCGAACCAAAGAACAACACCATCCTATCTGCTCAAACATTCAAAATCAGCCTTTTCAAAGATCTCTCGTCTCCTAAGTTTCAATCAATCACAGTCTTACCATTTCGCTACTAACCCAAAGATCAATAACGACCTCGATGCCTCCATTCAATGCCTACTTCCATTTCTTTTCAATCGATTAGCAACCCATTCTCCCCCGAGCTTCACTTCATAACAACAAGACGCAATGATTTCAACCATTGTTGCCAATTCGATCCACAATCCATAAACAAATCGAACCCATCTTCTTCTTTCTTCAACGGCTCAAGACTCTTTACTAATCGATCGGTCCAAACCCTATCTCCGATTCATCGATTACAAAAGTGACCATAACCATCGCTTGCTTCAATCACATCACCATCGCCATAATTTCGATCTCACTTGATCCCTCGGTTTTGGAATGTTGGAATTGTTGTTCAAAATTGAGAATCTCACCATCAATGAACCCACTCCATTTCGATCCGATTTCTGAGCATTTGTTCTTTTTTCTTTGTTTCATGGAACGAGATGAATCAGAAAACATCTCTTTCGATTTTAGGGTTGAGGGTGATATGGAATAGAGACACCGAACATAAGAGCCACCCCATATGGGTGGCTATATCAAAATGGTTATTTACGATAAGTGCTATCGATGGCGCCCTTAACCCGGACTGACCGTTTAGTATTCCTCCCAAAAGAGCTGCCCCTTAACCATTACTCGGCTCAGGATAGTGTTCACCACGAAATGACAAAATTGCCCTTTTTGCTCAAATTGAGTGATTTCTTCTTTTCCTCCGTGCGACTCGAGTTGCTACAAAACTCAAAACAAGCGTAAAATACATAATTTACAAGAAAAATAGCAAAGAAAGCATAAACTACTAGATAGTAAATTAGGTGTATTCTACACCTATCAATACTCCATGCAATGTTTCACACCTCAAACAAAGTTCACATGCTGCAACAAGTTCACCCGCTGGGAATACCAGATCACCAGTGCGACAAGTTCACACGCCGGAATTCTCGCATCACCAAACTTCATCAAGAGCACGTGGTGGACCGTTTTATTCGCTTCTTGAACTTCGAGAATGAAGTAGTTGCAACTGGTGAGCTCTCAGACCGGTGCTTTAGCGATCGCTTTCACGGAGATCTTATACCTATACATCTTTCCAAGGTATGTATCGATGATATTCTCATACGAGATGCAATCATCGCGAAAGCTAACAAGTATGCGGAACCTTCGTGATGCGAATCGGAGGATATGTGTGCTTCATCCAAAGATGTGCCTCTCAAGCAAAGACACACAGTCCCTTTCTTTTTGAGCTAATTGATCTCACCTTTTTGAGCATCGCCTAATATCTCGCCTTGACTTATATAGATCTTTTGTTATACTTGCGCTAGTTCAAACTTTTGTACGTATGCCGACCGATGCGCATACTCCTAGGATCTTTTATTTTGATTTTTTTGGCGCTTCACACTTTTGTACGTATGCTAACTCGATGCGCATACTCTTATGCAACAGGCATAAAAAGAGCTTTACCTCGAAGCAACTTTTTTGGTCCAATGTAACTTTTTTTCTATATATGTGAACACAAACCGGCTTATGAATGGATATTTTCTTTTCAGTTCATCATTTTTTTGATATATATGTAGGTGGTTTTTGTTATGTTATATGTAAATGCACAGGACTTCACACAAGGTCAATTGAAGCAAAAGGTATCCATTCGGGAAATATCAATCCTCGGTAAGTACTTCACTTGGTTATTATACTTAAACTATTAAGTTTAAATTTGTGGATTTGACACTTTCGGTTTATACTTACAGGTATTGCGCCGGTGGGAAGAATCAACAAAATTCCGATACAAGTAAGTTGTTTTTCCGGTTAGTTGTTTTTTGGTGAACAACCATGGTCCCATTGCAAGGTCCTGAACTAAAGAATTCATGTAAGTTAGTGGTCACAAAGTCGATGTCGTAAGTTGCCTCGCTCCACCTCTCTTACTACCCGGCAGCAAAACCTCATAATTTCTCCCCTCTAGTTTTGTTGTGCATACTTCTGACATCTAAATAGATATTTTTTGTGTTTGCAGTTAATTGAATTGATACTCTGTTGCAAGTTTGGAGCAAATGTTGGAGAACAAGGCAAATCATTAGGTTGGAGAGCAGATGCAAGTTTTGTAAGTTTCTATGTGTTTCTAAGTTAGATGAGTTTGTGAACATAAGAATTTCTATGAACCCGATACTTAGTATCCCCTAGTATTTCATACTTAACAAAATTTTGATACTTAGAAGAATTTAAGTTCTTTTTGTATTAAGCTATTTGAATGTGATAAGAATTGATTGAATGTGAGATGAATTTGATTGAATAAAATATTGTTGATTGTGGAGGATGAAATGAAAGGTGTATGCGTAGTTTTTTGGAATTCCTACTATTTCCTGGGCAGAAAATGAATCGCTGTCAGCCTTGACTCAGCCAAAATTGGTCAAGATCACCAATTTTGACCGGGTCAAGGTTGACCGGCTGTAATTTTTTTGTTGTTACAAAAAAGTTCGTAACAGCCCTGAGCTGTTACAACATCCCTGTTGCAAAAAAAATTCGTAATGGCCCTGAGCTGTTACCTGATGGTTTATTTTCAATGATGTTGTAGTAATAAGGGTTGTCGTTCACTCGGACTTGAAGAGATCGATTTTAAGAATTAATAAAAGAAAATAAAGGAAAAATATATACAAAAATTGTCACAGGATGAAGAGGCACTGAGACGCAGGATTTCACTACTTTTCTTATTCTTGTGGTTCAATCATTAACTCTAGACAATATAGCTCAAACAAAACAAGTTGTGACTCTAATTCTTTTGCCAAAAATAGATTTCATAAAACATTATTTGTAAGTCGTAAGCATGACGATCAAAAGTAATTTAAAACTAAGCATGCGACATCAAACAAAATAACAAGTAATTAATAGAAATCATAAAGCAATTAAATTTATGCAAAAAGTCAATAAAAGAATTAATTCACTTACCACAATCATGAAAAGTTGCTTCCTCCGTTGTCTCAGTGATGGGGGTCTAGCTTATCATGTTGGAAACACGCTCAAATGGTGATTTTATTGCTCAAAAATGGTTTACAAATGATGAACAAAGGAGAATAAGATGAAAATCGGGTTTGCAATGCTTATAGATGTTGCAAACACTCATATAAAGAATGATAAAGATGAAATGTCATTGTTCTTTTAAGTTCCATTTCTATAAACTACGACCCACGCGTGTGAGTCTTTGTTATCGTTGAAGAACGACTGTCCCTGAGAGTCATTCTTCACGTTCTTGAGGTTCTTCAAAGAAAGAGCAATGCATTCTCTCGCAAATCGATTTTCTAAGCTCTGGGTCGCCAAACTATCCCCAAACTCTCCATAACCCTTCATTGATCAACCTGTAAACTATTTATAACCCATCAAGCAAAATATTACGCTATTACTCCAGAGAATCCTCATTTACTCGGTATCAAAAATATTGTTCTCGAAAATATTCTTTCCATTTTTTTGTAGCAAAAGACGCGCCTCGCCTGGCTGAAATATATCCTTTATCTCTTACACACTCACTGTTGTTGCTCGAGCCAACTAGCATGCATAGAACACGTTGAAAAAAACACCAAAACTCATGCAAGGTCACGTACGAGTACGTGTTGCTCGTGAACTTCTCGCGACAATTCCAGCCAAAACTGGCCTAACAAGGCCTATACTGACCTGTTAGGTCAAATGGAAGCTACCCAAACAATCTCAAATGCCCATTTAATCTCCTTCTAACTCGTCCAAAAATCCGATCAAAAATCGCCAGCTTCTTGTAAAACATTTCCCCGCCAAAATATTTTTCAAACGAGGAAGAAAGGGTTACCCCTTATCCCAAAGCTGGGGGTGCGAATATCAACAGTGGTGCCCTTAGTAATTGGGTTACCCTTATCCAAAGTGGGAGTCCGAATATCAAAAGTCCTCCGGGGTGTTCCGAGCAACTTTTCGAGCCGAATTTTCCCACAAATATTTATTTCCAAAATACCTAAAAATACATAAAAACACAATATTAGTACAAAAATCGAGTTCCAACAATATAGACAATGAGGACAATTCAGACACAAAAAAGTGTCTATCATTACCACATGGCAAATTCGTAACGGCTCAAGCCTGTTACGAGGGCCGTTACAAAAAAAATTCGTAACGGCCACAAAGTCGTTACAAAAAATATGTAACACCCACTTTTGCAACAGGCGAGGGCCGTTACAACGCGTTTTTTTAACGGCCTGGTTCTGTTTCTAATCCCAGAATTTGGTGTAGTGGTTATTTCAATTGATCATTATAATGCCTCTCAAGGTAGACACTATTAGATGGACAACAAAAGCAACAAATAAATTTTCAACTATACCCTTGCAATTATAGGTTTATTAAAGGACATATCTATTTGGAAAACTCCATTTGAGATAAAATTTTGGAGATCAATTTTTCTCCAAGAACTTCCTTTTATGCAAAGAATGGTGCCAACAACAACAGTTTTAGCAAAGTTTGTAGACATCCCAAATGTTTGTCCTCAACATAATGAAACTCTAGTTTATTTTTCAACTGCCCTTTCTTCAGATGTGCCAGGTTTGCCTCTTCTGAAAATTCCTTTCCACCAACTATACTGTGACGCCCCAACCTAAACACTTGCTTAGCTAAAAGGATTACAACCTAATTGAAGCATCAAACCTATATTACCGATCTTAAGAAACTCAATTACATAAGCTAATTCCAAAAACAAACCCATACACTCTGATATTGTATAAATGAAGAACTCTCTTGTGATATGACTATATTAATGTGTTGTTTTACAGAATACATATAGAATAAAGATATATAAAAGATTCATAACATCTCTAACATTGCAAAAAGTTTTAAGCTACGATAACAGATATCTTCACGCGCACCATATCTTCTGATTACTGAAACTGAAGTGGGAACGAGTGAGCACATCATCCCCAAGGGGTGCCCAATGGAATCATATAACCTAAAAGTAATCACTAACATGCTTCACAGTTCTAAAAGATAATGAAATTAAAACAGAATAATAGAAGAAAACAGATGACATCTTTTGCACACAACACGAAACAGAAGATTGCTTCAACTCTTTTTCCCAGATATTGCGTCCATCGTGGAAATATCCATGAAAGATCCACCACCGGATGGATCTACGAGAATAGAGTTAAACAACCTAAACATATGTTATTCTAACCTCGTCTCACCCAATGGAGAAGAAGATGCTAGGAATAACTCCAGTATCAAATGATAGCATGAATCCAGGTACTGTAAGATATTATTGTGAAATGCGTACACCTCATAAATCCAAATGCCACCATCTAAGTTTAGAATATAATAAGGTTTTGATTACTATGATCTGACCCCGTACAACAGGTTCACAAAAGGCCCAATCATTATTCGTAGGACGAAGTCTCCAAATAATGACCATATCCAATCATGAACCTAGAATTTCTTCCTAAGTCAAGGTCATAGTAACCTAGTCATACTTCTTAGACTGAACAATCAAGTATGATATGCACAGAGTGATCTCCCCAAATAAAATGTAGTATATATACTATCTAACCGAGTTAAAGCCGGACTACTATCTTAAGACAATAAAATGTAATACTATTTATCCGAGGTAAAGCCGGGCTAATAAGTAATATTCAAACAACGTAGCATTGCCCTACTAAACTTAGCAAAGAGCTATGGGGAATCAAAGACAATCTTCGCGGGGAACCACCCAACGCATATCACACAACATACCCATTCAATTACAAACAACATGCTCACAAAAAATAAGGACTCATCATGCTCGAAGATAAAGTAACTTAATAATTACAAAAAGGTTACAAAGTTCTCACCTGTTCTGATGACAAGCCACGCCTACCTTGTATTCCTCAATCCACTGGTTCATCTCATGAATCGATCGTTGTTAATATAGACTAACTGTTAATCACACAAGCACTTAGAAAATTTAGCCAATAGGCTCACTCAATAATCATAGTACAATATCAACAAGTTCCTAGTCAATGGCTAAGCGAATTAATAACTAACAGTTCTAGTTTAATCAATGGTTCTATAACCTGGTACTTAATGTTCTAGGCATAAGTTAATATCTACTCATCCAAATGGGGTCATATTGGAAGCCCTAGGAAAGCCCTCGGAAAACCTACAACTTTGCAGAAGGAACCGAAAGCTAATTCGGACCATAAGTGGTCCAAAAAACTCAAAATAATATATCTGGCCCTAATCTCAAGCCCATAAGTCTGATCTGGACCGGCCCACTAATCCGGCCCGCTACCCATTTACTGACATCGTGTCAATCCACGATCCGACCCGTTTACCCGGTCCATGACCCGTGTTGGTCTGACTCACTCCGAATCAGACGGTTCATATGAGTCAAGATCTGACTCGGTCACCATCTTCACAAAAACATGGAAAATATTCCAAGTGTTCAGTTCTAAAACCAGCTCGAGAGGTAAACTTCCAAGGTCTCTAAATTATTCGATATGAGTTTAAAAGAATTAAATTTTGGCTCTTTAGAATCACGAGACAATTATCTACAACATTGTCCTACTGAATATTTTCCAGATATCCATCTAAGCTATCTAATTTTATACAAACTTGTTCGTACTCTTGACTGAATACACCTGGGTTTTTCTGTGTCGACCGGTTTTCCGGCATCAATATCTAACTCTTTACTTATCCAAACGGAAAAAACTTTATATGTATAGAATCTACACCCGACGTACTATAATTATCATTTATAGAGATATGTCTAATTAAATCCCTAACATACTTCGAAAAGCCTATAGATTATGGTCAGCAAACAAAATACCATACATAAAATCATAGTTTTCATGCATAAAGAACTTGATTGATTTCTAACTATTTACCATATCTAAGAGCTACCCAAACATTATAAACATACTAGGATCAAGTTAAAAGATTTACCTTGACTATGTAAAGCATTTCTCTATCATCACTCTAATCATTATTATTACTTTCTCCATGATCAACAAACTAACCCTCATCATAAGAACCTTCTCCAAGATCGTTCATCTAGCAACTTCTCTACTTCTACTCTTTATTTTCATGAAGATACTACAACTACTTTCTCTCACATTCTCTCTTATATAATTCCCTTCTCATAAACGAACTCTCTCCTTAATAACCTTATAAACTCATAACTATATCAAAACCACACCCCTCATCACTCTCTTCTAATATCAACACTTATGACTTCCAAATCTCTAACTAGCTTTTTGTCCTCTTACCTTTCTACTCATCCTAAGCTAATAGGTGAAACGGCTCAAACAAAAGAAGAGATAACTCTTCCAAAGAAACCGATAAGAGAAGATATTTCTCTTTGTTTTCCCTTTTAATTATTTAATTACACTACAATTACACCAATTACTATTACCACTTAGACCCAACTACTAAGGGATAGTCAATTACTAATCAAAGGTTCACATAAGTCCAAGTCAATAGTTCCGATCCAGTCAGGCCAACAATCAAACGGTCAACGGCAGAATCAACTCCGGTTGATTTTTCTCAACTTCAACATCCAATTTCCGAGTGCGATATCTTTCTCATTTGATGTCCGATTGACGCGTTCTTGTAGTCTATTTCACATTACTTTTCGAGATCTATTCAAAGGTACTAGTCTGATAACCAAATTATTATTAGATTTTATTTATTAATTATGGATCATATTTAATTAATCGAATCATTAACAGCTAAATCGTCTCTTGACTGGTATAGTAGCGTTGACGTACTTTACGGGTCCTTACATATACTCCCTCCACAGAGCAATGAATAATAAAATAGAACTTGGATCCTCAAAGATGAAACGAAGATGGTAGACCTTGGAATATTTTTTGTCAATCAATAATCTAGAATATATGGAAAGCCAGATGTGATTTTTTTTTTTTTTTGAGGGATCAATTAAAATCCATGAATCACTTTTGGAACAACAAAACAATATGGGGGGACAACCGGGAAACATAACCTTTTCTACAGAATCAGGTTCTTCAAACTTATGAAATCACAAGAAGCATACAAAATCTGACCATACTCATTGGTAAATAAGACAATCAACATTGCAATAACATGGAACAAGGACACCAACACAAAGTTAATATATACAATCTTAATAAATAGTTTTGGTATTTGAAGGATAGTTTGCGGTTAGCTTTCACTCTGACTATTGAATAACTATTGGTTGATGTGTCGATTCGTCTGAACTATTTTTAAACTTTTTGGATCATATGATTGGGGAATGATCCAATATGACATGGTTAAAATGACATTTAGTGGACATTTCGCTGCCACTTTTCTTATAATACTCCAACATCGATGAATTCGAGGTTGATTTTTTTATGACATATTCCTTTTTGGTAAGAAGATAGATTTTTATAAGAAGAATATGTCATAAAAAATAACTTCAAATTCACTGTTGTTAAGAGTTTTACAAGAATAATGGAGTTGAAATGACAACTAAATGTAAATCTAACCATGTCATTAGATCCTCCCCTGGTTAAAAGGACATTTTACTTTGTTCCCAATGAGGGCAGTCTTACAAATGACAACTCCTCTGGCTTAGGCTATTGCAATTTATTGCTTATATGTCCACGCACTAAAAGAAGAAGAAAAGAAGTCTAAAATACGGGTATTATTTTAGGTCTCTACCTCTCCATTATATGTATTTTTAGGGCACCTCTTCTTTTGTGTGTGCTCATATTTCTCCTGGAGTCTGAATGACAGTAGGTCGAAGACAGAAACAAGAGTATAATTCTCAAGTGAGGAGATCTCAGTCTAGTTAACTAGTGACCTGAAAAATACCAATTCAACTTAACAGATCTAGTTATCATTTTTTAAAAAGGGAACAAACCACAAATAAATAATGTGTAGTACTACTACTAGTATACTTCAACGACATATCAAATATTAATTATTCATTTAAAACTTCAGAAAGACATATATTACAATATCCGTAAAGGTTACACACAATTGTCAAGACCACGATTTTGGGAACTACTTGCAACATTAATATCATAGTAGGTACCATTTTGGCCTGCATTTGCATTATAGACATTACTACCATGCAGCTATCCATTTGGATTATAGACATTTTGGACCGCATTTTGGATCATAGTACATTACTACTCGTTGTTTGTTATTGTCTGACTGCATTCATGTCATGGTAAGAACTAAGAACCAAGTTGGCCTACATCGGTGAATTAAAACAAGGAAATAGACTTGTTTGCTTGCTTGGGGAGATTCAAAACTAAGCACCCTTCCCTATTTTATAGCTTAGTAACACCGGTACCATCTAATGAGCCAGACTAGTAACTTTAATTTAGAGGACTAAATGACATGTTTTGAGTGTATGTAGTATGTGGTTCTGTTAGTGTACATGAGTGTAAGAGAGATGTATTTTTCAGTTTATATTGTCTACTTATGTTGGGTGTCTATTGCTTTGGGTGTCTTTAATTTTCCTTTGGTTTTCAGATACATTTACTCTATTTCTAGGGTTGCACCCTGTGTAAGAACTCATTCAGTATTCTAATAACTTTTATCTCTTTGAATCTGTTTCATCAACTTATCTTTCATGGTATCAGATTACCAATAATCATTTCTATTCGATCCTTTGGCCTCACAACACTTAACAATTCATCTAAACTTCTTCTATTGCTAAATGAGTACTACTATTGAACCAGTCGTCGCCGCCGCTGTGGTAACACCCAATTCTCAAGATATGAACAACCTGGTTAATCAATTTCAGCAGCAGAATCTAAACTTTACCCTACCCTTTCAAAACACCTCTAATTTTGTATCCTTCAAACTCGATTCAACTAATTTCTTTCTCTGGCGATATCAGTTTGAATCTATCTTAATGAGTACAAATCTTCTTCGATTTGTTGATGGTACTTATGTTGAACCACCTGCTCGAATAATGCTTAATGGAGTTGAAAGTTGTCAATCCTGAGAACTTATTCTGGCATCAAATGGATCGGTTTATCATCTCGTGTTTCAATGCTACCTTCTCCAAATCTGTCTCTTCTAGTACTTTTGGCTTGACTACTTCAAAATAGTATTAGGATTATCTCCAATCTGAATTTGCTGATCAATTTATTGCTCGTCGGAGTCTTCTTCGTGGTCGATTCTGCCACGATTTATCTGCCGAGGTAATCTTTCTCGTCAAGAGTATTTGACTAATCTTAAGGAAATTACGATAATTTGGCTGATATTAATGATCGTGTTTCTAATGAAGATATTGTGATGTATACATTGAATGGTTTGGGTAGAGAATTTAATCGCTTTGTCATTCTTTGCTCAACATCGTGAAACTAAAGCATTTTAATAGTTCTCTTCACCTCAATAAGAATTTTAATGGTTAAGTTTTTCATTAAATTTTAATGTATACTTTTAATGGTTCTTCTTTACCTCAAGCATTTTATACATGTTCGACATCAATACTTAATACTTCTGACCCTGTTTTGAGTATTCAATCGATAACAGCTTCTGCTCATATGACAAATAATTCTGCATTGCTTCATACACCTTACAAGGGCACTGATCAAGTTATGCATGGTTGGGAATGGTAAGTTTATTCCCATTACTCATATTGGTTCTGCGATTTTAATAACTTATAATGCGGAGTTTATTTTGAAAGATGTTCTCTTGGTTCCTTCTCTGTGCAAGAACCTTATTTGTGTTGCTCAGTTTACTAGGGATAATAATGTGTCTTTTGAAATGTATGATTGGGGCTACAATATTAACGATATAAGCACTAGTGAAGTTGTAGCTGAAGGGCCAGTATGTCGTAATCTTTATCCTATTCAGCTGGTTCCTAAGGTGATTTTTTTCGTCTATTATAGCTGATCCTAATCTTTGGCACCACAGATTAGGTCATCCCTCCAGTGCTATCCTTAGTAAACTTAATAATACCTCTGCAATTCAATTTTCATCAAAATCAATATCTTCTTTTTCTCGTCATGATTGTCATTAGGAAAACATGCTAAGCTGCCATTTCAATCTTCTCAAAGAGTATCTTCTCAACCACTGGCTCTTGTTCATTGTGATGTTTGGGGACCAACACCAGTCCCTTCTCTTGAAGGCTATAAATACTATATAGTTTTCATTGATGACTTTAGTTGATTCAATTGGTTATATACTATGACTCATAAAATTGATGCCCTTAAATGTTTTCAACACTTCAAGGTTGTGAATGAAATTTTTTTGTCTACTAATAGCTTTTCAGTGTGATGGTGCTTATGAGCTGAGAGTCAATTTAAGGATTTCCTTGACTCTAATGGAATCACTCTGCGCATTTCTTGTACACACACTCAGCAGCAAAATGGGGTCGCAGAAAGGAAGCATCGCCATATAACTGAGGTTGGAAACACTATTTCTTTTAAAGCCTGTCTACCTAAACATTTCTGGTTTGATTCCTTTCTTACTGTTACATTTCTTATTAACAGAACACCTACATAAGTTCTGAATTTTCGATCTCCGTTTGAAGTTCTATATAATGACTTGCCTGACTATAGTTTTCTTAGAGTGTTTGGATGTAGCTGCTATCCAAACTTAACCGCTATCGACACGAAAAACTTAGTCTTAAGTCTGCTAGGTGTGTGTTTCTAGGGTATAGTCCACTTTATAGAGGATACAAATGCTATGATCCTCTTACTAGAAAGACTTTTGTTTCTCGTAATGTTACCGTTGATGAAACATCTTTTCCATTTTCTCGAGACTATGGCTCCTGCCCCGCTCTCATACATCGAGGTTCATGAGATAGTTACTATCCCTATTGGTATTCCATCCATGCCCTTATCTGTTTCACCATCTGTTCCGTTATCTACAACTTCAGTCTCTCCATCTTTTGCACCTACCACTGCAATTATTCCTCCACCAGAACCAACAACTGTCACTGACATACCTACAACAACTATGAACACCAGATCCAAGTCTGGTATTTCTAAATGTAAACCTCAAACATCTGATTTTATTGCACATCATGCTTCTATTTACTCTTTACCACTTGTATTTACTTCCATCCTTCAGTCTGAAGTTGAACCTAAAAATTATAAGGTCACTTAAAAAGATGTCAAATGGGTAAAATCTATGGGGTCCGAGAATATTTCTTTAAAAGAGAATGATACATGGGACTTGGTTCCTTTTGTTGATGGTATGAATGTTCTAGGCAGCAAGTGGGTATACAAGATTAAATACAAATCAGATGGCACGATTGAAAGATATAAGTCTTGCTTAGTTGCTCGGGGATGTAGTCAACACGTTGGTATTGATTGTTTTGAAACTTTCAAATCCCGTAGTTAATACCTCAACTATTAGATGTGTTCTTACTCTAGCTCTGTCTAGGAACTGGCCTATTCGACAGCTAGATGTTTCTAATGCATTCTTGCATGGAAACTTGACTGAAGATGTGTTTATGAGACAGCCTAAAGGGTTTGAAGATTCTGTTCATCCTGATTATGTCTGTCGCCTCAAGAAATCTTTATATGGCCTCAAACAAGCTCCTAGAGCTTGGTTTGAGAGATTTGGTGGATTTCTTACTCAACATGGGTTTGTTAAATCAGTTTGTGATACTTCCATGTTCATCTACAAATATGGTTCAAGAATGATTCTTCTGTTATTGTATGTGGATGACATTATCTTGACAGGCTTTTTCCTTGAGTTGCTTCATTCTTTTATTTGTGTATTGAGCAAATAATTCTCTATGAAAGATTTAGGGGATTTGCATTTCTTTCTTGGTATTGAATGCACAAGGACATCTGACACACTCTTATTGTCTCAGAAAAAGTATGCTCTTCACTTACTTCAGAAAGTTGATATGCTTCTTTGTGGGCCTGCAATTACACCAGTTACTTCTGGTCCAAGAGTTTCAGTCCATCATGGTATTGTATTGGATGATGTTGATGCTACTTTTTACAGAAGAATTGTTGGTGGGTTACAATACTTAACATTAACTAGACCTGATTTGTGCTTTGTTGTGAACTACGTGTGCCAGTTTATGCACAGACCAACTTCTGTTCATCTTCAGTTATTTAAACGAATACTGCGCTATGTGAAGGGTACTGTTAGTTCTGGTGTGACTCTCTCTCTGCAGGGCCTTGTGATGTTCTTCAAGCTTACTCAGACTCTGATTGGGCACGCTACCTTGATACTCGCAAGTCCACTGCAGGATATTGTATTTTTATTGGAAACTCTTTGGTCTCATGGAGCTCAAAGAAACAGCCTACTATCTCTCGTTCTTCTGCTGAGGCAGAATACAAGGCTTTGGCGCAGAACCGGTCTTTGAGATGTTTGTGGATTTCCTATCTACTTACACAGTTGGGTGTCTCTTTATCATCTCCTTCTATTTTGTTCTGCGACAACACCACTCAAGCCGTAGTTTGGGCAAACCCCATTTTTCACGCAAGAACAAAGCACATTGAGATTGACTATCATTTTATTCGCAATCTTGTAGAGAGTGGATTTCTGCAAGTCTCATATATTCCTTCTCAACATCAAGTTGCTGATCTGATGACAAAGGGCTTGGGAGTTACTCTGTTCACTTTCTTAGCTAACAAACTTATGTACTTACAGGTCCATCAATTTGCAGGGGGCTGTTAGTGTACATGAGTGTAAGAGAGATATATTTTTTCAGTTTGTATTGTCTACTTATGTTGGGTGTCTTTAGTTTTCCTTTGGTTTTCAGACACATTTACTCTATTAATTTCTAGGGTTGCACCCTGTGTAAGAACTCATTCAGTATTCTAATAACTTTTATCTCTTTGAATCTGTTTCATCAACTTATCTTTCAGGTTCAGACTCCGTTTATCGATGACTCATTTTGAACGGGCGACAAGTAATTCGACGTTGAGCAGATTAGCTTAGGCCGATCGGCCTAACTTACTAGTTTTCATAGTCAACTGGTTATTTAAACCAACCATCTGGCCTGTAAAACATGGTGTTTGATGGTTTTTCCACAAGAATTAAAGTCTCTAATTCTAACCTATCAACTGCGGTCCCCTAGAACCAACATTCCATACTTCACATTTGCTATTCTCCACAAATTCACAAAATCTCCAAACCATGGTTAGAAAAGATCTCAAGATCTAGACTAATTGACATACATTTTGTTTCGAGTTGAGTTGAGTCGATCGAGTCTTCTATTCAGGGGCCCCAACTAAAAACGACACAAAAGAAAATGATTGTTCCCAAAAGCATACAAAAGCTACCACCCACCGCCCAATTAAGCAAACACACAACGTGAAGAACCATAAGTCTCTCTGATCTCCTCTCCTACTACCCACTAAATTATAGTTCAAAGAATTAACTCATTTTTCGAAATGGAGACTTCTAAGTTACAACTACTTTGTCCCACCAATCTTCAGCATAAGTTATTGGAGTTGTAAACCCTTACAAGTTTGTGTGATTATGCCTTTGACTTTGGATGATAAACAACCAAATTCCAGGGCCCATGCAAGTGAGGAAGGATATGAACCTATTCCATTAGGATATTCATCAATATACCTAGCTCATGTCCTACTTCAGCTCTATCCATCTCTTTTTCTAGAATGTCTTCGTGAAGTGACACTGATTTAGGAACTGTGTTAGACATGAAATTGTTGGTTTTCACTAAAGATTCTACTTAATCTTAAGCTGGGTTGACTAGCAATAGATGCTATATATTTTCTACTGTTTCATTAGGAGTCGGGACACTGGCGAGTCTGACCTTAAGTCGAGAGTTCAAACTCCAAAACAAGAACAGTTTGTAAAGGAAAATCAGTTGACTTTCTGATGAGCTTCTGCCGACAAGGCAACAACCCAAACGGTTGTGCTTTGTCCCTGTTGTTAGTTCTAAACTGCCACCAAAGGTAGCTAGCATGCTAGAAAAGATTGAACTGATCTCCAATGTTGCATGGGACCTTTGGATGGATTCCATTAAACAGGCCCCTAGTCATGAAAATTGGCTTAAGCAAAAACCAATTTCCAGTAGGCACTGAGAGGGAGGTGTTAAAGCTGATGTTCTCCACTCCAGTTCAAACTGCAGCTCAGCAGCTCTTTCCGACGTATCCAGATCAGCTACATGACAATGTTAAGTCTTAAGGTAGTTCTTCATTACTTGGCTCTAGTTGTCTCAAACTACCTCCTAGTATAATCACTAGGGTGATATTTTGGCACCTGTGGCTGCAATAACAATAACGGATAGGGACTGTGCAGCTTACACGTACTACTCCAGAAATTTAAAAGAAGATACTAATCCACAAGTATGTGAAAATCTGTGATTAATGAAAAGAGTGATTCAAGTTGGTTTTGGCCCACTTTCAGATCTAGCTAGGAAGCCAAATTGGAAAGAAAGAAAAGAAAATTGTGGGGTATAAAAAGCACTAGACAGACCAAAATGTGGTGTGGTTCACAATTCCCATAACGAAACAAAATAGCCCTATCCATCCATCCATCCATCCACAGAAAAAGAAAAGAGAGTTCTGGTGAGATTATGAATGTGCCATGGGCAATGCATGTTCAAGATTCCATGTTTCTCTCTTCTCTTACAATAATTTCCATTTCACTATTAAGGCCAATAATTCAAACTCACATTAACTAATTCTGGCAACAAGCCTAGCTAGCTAGAAACTTCTATATATGCATCTTCTTTCTTATAAACTTAATCAATATCCACCTTTATCAAAAACCACCTGTCTCTGTCTCTCGCTCGATCGATAGTGGAGGTCACTGTGAAGCGAAAAAGGATTCCGTTTTTCCGCCTATATAATCAGATGCTCCCAGGACAGCTATGTTGTGACTTGAAGAGAGAAATATCACACAAGAGATTAGGAAAAGAAGTATTCTTCTAAGTTTTTCTTAGTTTGCTCTCGACTTCTTAAGCTTACTTTTTCGATTGCACAGTATATTACAAGTACCAAAAAATGGTTAGTACTTTTCGTTAGTCGACTTCAAAGGTACGTTCAAGTAGAGACTTAAATTTATGATTTTAATTAACTTGATTATTGTTTCACCTGCAGGATGAAAAAATGAGTTGGGCGGTCTCTGACGCCGTCGACTTCAAAGGTTTCCCGGCTGACAGATCAAAAACAGGCGGTTGGGTGCCGGCAGCTTTAATATTAGGTACGTTCTTATCATTTTATTTATTTTCTGTGCATATAAACTTCTATTTAAGGTAAAGCATTATTTGTCAATGGAAGTTTTAAACAACCTTAGCGGTGTCCCGCCACCCACAAACACGGCCCTGCATTCATACTGTTCTATAAATCACCACAGTACAGTTCTAGTGGGAAAATTATAATGGCAATCAGGATATCGAATGTTAGTTCGAGTCTTGTTTATCGGATGGTACCTGGATTCTGACCAGCTCCCGACTTTAGTAATTAGTATTAGTATTCTTCGAAAACTAAACGTGATTCTCATAGTCGAGTTGCGTACAGTAAATTTTGGGTGTGGATAATAACTAGGCAGAATCGACCAAAGAAAGATAATCACAAGGCGCATCAATTATTTTTCTAATGCTTTCATTCATTAGAAAAGGACAGATACTCTTGCTGTAGCAACTAGTATTGTCGTCCAAAATCCAAATTGAACAACTCAAAAGACCTTTATTTATGGTATGGACCCCCAAAGCATATTTTGCACCACATAACTCTGGAGGACCACCGAGATTCAGACAATCCTGGTTTTAACTGAAGCATTATGATTTGATCTTTTCTTAAATTTTGCTTTTTGCATCATGCATTCACGTATATATGTGATTTGAGCTTTTATAAAGTTAAGAAGATTATTTGTTTACGGCCATGTGTTTTAATTGCACGTGAAATTTTTGGTTGGTATGATAAACACAAAACTATATATCAAAGAAACTGTAAGTATGTACGGTAAAGTTCGGGCAGTTGCTCTCACTTACCAACTGACTCCAAAAATCGAAAACTGTGAAAAATAAATTTATTAATTTTTTTTTGGCTCTATCGTGTTTTTGGTCCTGGCTCTGCCACTAGTCCATGGTATACTAAACTCTGTGAAATTATTCTACCACATATCTCAGATTTCGCTTTGGGTTGCCACTTGCATAGTTGCATGTCCTTGGTCCATTTTGTTGAAAGAAATATTCCCTGGCTAATTTGGTTGGTTTTTGCATGATGGTGACAGGGATTGAAATCTGCGAGAGGCTATCAACAATGGGTATAGCTGTAAACTTGGTCACTTACTTGGGTGGAACCATGCATCTTCCGAGTACCACGTCGGCAAATATCGTGACTGATTTTATGGGGACTTCTTTTCTACTGTGTCTGCTCGGTGGATTCGTTGCTGATTCGTTCTTAGGCAGATACAAGACCATAGCCATCTTTACATTAGTCCAAATACTGGTAAATCTTGTTGTCTTTGAATGACTGGTAAAATATTATACTAAAAACTACGTAATTCTAACTGATATTGTTGATCCAATAGGGTACGGGAATGTTAGCAATCTCAACAAAACTACCTGAACTACGTCCACCACCATGCGACTATTATTCCACGGCCAACAAAAAATGTACACCGGCAACTGGATTTCAAATGGGTATCCTATATCTCTCTTTGTACCTGATCGCGTTAGGCACAGGAGGCCTAAAATCGAGTGTGTCAGGATTTGGAACCGATCAGTTTGACGAAAAAGATGAAAAAGAAAAGTCTCAAATGGCATTTTTCTTTAATAGGTTTTTCTTTCTCATCAGTGTTGGAACATTGCTAGCAGTGACAGTACTTGTATACATACAAGATGAAGTTGGCAGAAGCTGGGCTTACGGAATTTGCTCGGTTTCTATGTTGATAGCCGTCTTGATATTTTTATCAGGAACTAAAAGATATAGATTTAAGAAAAGCTCTGGAAGCCCTATTGTTCATATTTCTCAAGTTATTGTTGCTTCTATCAAGAAAAGAAAGCTCAATTTTCCTTCTACTTTCAACTTATACGAAGATTTACCCGAGCAGAAGAGAATACATCACACCAATCAATTCCGGTTAGTAATATATTCAGTAAGACTTTGAAGTAGAATGGTAAATTTTTTTTTTTTTAATATTACTAAAACATTTTTAATTTCCAATGAACTGTAGTTGTCTGGACAAAGCTGCAATCGTCACCGAGGGAGATTATGAGAAGATTGGATCATCCACAGTTCTGAACCCGTGGAGATTATGTTCAGTGACTAGAGTAGAGGAAGTGAAAATGATGACAAGTCTATTGCCAATTTGGGCAACTACTATTATATTTTGGACTACTTATGCACAAATGATAACTTTCTCGGTAGAGCAAGCCTCAACAATGAAGAGATCTATTGGAAGTTTTCAGATTCCTGCTGGTTCGCTTACTGTCTTCTTTGTAGGAGCTATATTGATCACCCTTGCCGTCAATGATCGGATGATCATGCCTCTTATGAAGAAATGGAGAGGAGACCAAGGTATGGACTAATGGAATACTTACAAATAATAAGTTAACTTAGTGTTCAAGTGTGTATATCTTACTGACTGTAAATTTTTGCTTGCTTTATTTAGGCTTTACAAACCTGCAAAGGATCTCCTTAGGCCTTATCTTATCAATAGCAGGAATGGCGGTAGCATCCGTGGTAGAAGTAAAACGTTTATCAGTTGCATCGAAAACTATCAACAACACTTCAAAAGATTTACCGATAAGCGTTTTCCTTTTGATCCCACAGTTCTTCTTAGTTGGTTCTGGAGAAGCGTTTATGTACACTGGCCAGCTCGACTTTTTCATAACTAAATCACCAAAAGGAATGAAAACAATGAGTACTGGTTTATTTCTTACAACTCTATCGTTTGGATTTTTCCTCAGTAGTTTCTTGGTCTCAGTAGTACAAAAAGTTACCGGAAGTAGTGATGGGCATGGATGGTTAACTGATGATATTAACAATGGAAGGCTTGACCTCTTCTATGCACTGCTTGCTGTGTTAAGTTTCGTCAACTTTGGAGCTTATCTTGTTTGCGCAATGTGGTTTAAATCAAATGAGAAACAGAACAGTTCTTTGCAGATGAGCAGTGTTGTTTCCGGTCAAGGTGCTGAAGCTGATGAAAAATGTTAAGCTAGATAAATGTTATTGTATGCATGCATTACATGGTTTGTTCCTCTTTTTTCGCTCTAGTGTATTTGGGTGTGTTGAAGTGGTATAATTCTGATGTAGGGTAAAGTGCCAATCAATAGTGTGTTTCTGTTTGGTCTATGTTTCTTAGCTCTTCCAAGCTTCCAGGTTCCGGTTAAAGAGATCTCTAATGATTAAAATAATAGAAAATATTGTCCATCATCGAGCTTTCCTTGTTATATTTGTCATTTACTCCCTCCGTCCCCAATTAGATGAGATACTTATAGTTTGCATAAATTTTAAGGCAAGGAGGAAAGTGGAGTATATTTAAGTATTTTTTACAATTATACCCTTATGGACAATAATTAGTAAAATTTAGAAACGATTTATCTCTTAAACTATATCACGGTTTTTTATAAATTTTGTACCGTTGAAAAGTATTTTAAAACACATACGCAACGAATATAAACATGACTATCAAATTATACATATTTCTTATAGAAAAAATAATCAATTAAAAGGGTAGTTTTTGAAATATCCCATTGGTTAGTGAAATAGCTCATCTATTTGTGGACAAAACTAAAACCAAGTAGCTCATCTAATTAGGGACGGAGGGAGTATATCAAAACCATGGGAATAACCCTCTCACGGCGAGTCAGATATTGTGTACACTCTTTAACGAAGAGTGGACATGGTATTTCGATTTGATTTAAATGTTCTTAACTAGCTCATCTAACAGTGACCATTTGTTAACTACTTAACCAATCAAATGAACGTGTGCAAATTATAACTCTTTTAAGAAGCATGCACAAGAACAACCTTTCTCAGAATACTCTATAACACCTGCAGGAGGCTCATACGGCCCCACCAATTAATTGGAAAGACTAATAGCACCATGTAGCGGGGGCATACATTTATTTAAGGACTAGAGTCAAACTTGTGAGCTAGATTCCTAGCTAGAAAATCCCAGCCAAAAAGAAAGAGAGATTTAAGTGCTATTCCTAGCTAATATGGTAGCTCCGGAATCCGGATGTCCGATCACTTGGTTCTTGGTAGACTGAAATGATTGGAATCTTTGACATTACCCGCTGTTGGAATTGATTTTAAGGAATTTTTTTAAGCAACTTTAAGGAAACGAATCTGCACCACCGCGATTGGAAGAAAATGAAGGATTAATGTTCCCCCAAAGTTCAGGAAATGAAGTATACTCTATATGAACACCTACCATCACTGCTCCACGTTTACCTAGATCCTAAAGAGAAAGTAATTTTGAAGGGTTCCAAACACTTCGGTTGCTAGTAATACCACTAAAATGTATTTTAAGGGTCTAGACTCTAGACAGACTTTGCTGGCGGCTCATGTTTGATCCTGGATATATCTATGGGGTAAGATACTAATCACAAGACTAGCTTATTTTTATAAAGCTGTTAACCCTTTTTCTTTTTCATTTTTGTGGCAAAGGAAGGCAAAGGAAAAAAATATCGTTTAATCATAGATTCATCCTACAAATCAAGACCTATGAATTCCACTAATTTTTTTTTTTTTTTGATATACAACAGAAACTTTCTTTTGATATACAATAGATGTTGATATGGGTTGACTTTGTGTCGATCAGGGGAAAGCTAGAAATTACTTGTTTATAAAAAAAAAATGGCTTCTCTTAAATATAGTCCATGGTTTTATTAACCAACCCACATAAAACAAGTCATTATTTTAACCAAACGGATTCTTATGATTATTAACATAACCCATAAAATTATACATGATTTTTATATATAGCCCACACCAAATTATCAAATCCCTAAATCAAAAAAATAAAATAAAGTTAATCATATTCGATAATTAAATTTATGTAAGATCTATGGCATAATTGATGATTTTTATAGAATCATGATGGAGAAAAAAGAACATCTTAGAATTTTTCTATAGAATAATAATGCTTATGGAATTTCAGAAAATTGGTTTTAAGAAAAAAGAGTAATTGATTTGATTTCGATTTTAGATTGATATTGTTGTAGAGAGTTCAAAAGGGAATATTTAAAATATATAACCTTAGTCGGTATTGTTGTTATCATGATTTAGGAAAATAACTTCATTATAGAGAAAAGGTGAAAACTTGGGTTTAATTTGTTTGAAAAATAAATATTAGGGTTTATAATAGGGAAATTTATAACTTGGGTTCAATTAGAATTAGATTGAAGTATAATTTAATTTTGGATCTAAAAAATTAGGGTTTATATTTTGATTTTGGGGAAGAAGTAGGATTATTAGTTAAAAATTAAAACTTGTTTGGTAACTTTGGTTTTTAGTTTTAACTTAAACTTTTTTTGGACTATAGTTAATAAAAGCATGGGCTATGTTTAAGAGAAGCCAAAAAATACATAGATACAATAAAACCTCCATCTAAGAACAATTTAGGGACCTTGTAAAAAAATTCTTATAGAGGGAGAAATCGTGGTTTTTTTTATCTGTATAGAATTTGGTGCTGACAAGTTTCGAACTTAAGTCACTGGTATCATCACCCGGTAACTTTACCACTATACTACGGTGACACTCTATGACAAAGAAATCATGGACAATCTTATATGTATGCTATCCATACAAGATTGAACCAATTTTTCTTTAGAGTCCACGTGACAATGGATTTGAACCCAATATTTTGATAATATATTCCTCTTATATGATAGTTACAATATATTTGATATAACAAAATTACAACATATTAGGTAACTATTATCCCCCCTAAAATTGAACTGTTTGTAGTTTGTGAAAGCTGAAGCTTGTCTTTGGGATCTGAAATCGTGTCCATGAAGGCCATAAGTGAGGATATCAACAACCTATTCAATCGATATCAGCAACCTATTCATTCGCAGAGATGTAAGAAACATTTAGAGACTTAGCATGTACAAGCTCCTTACCAAAGTGAAAATAGAGTGTCATATGCTTCATTTTGCTATTGAACACATGATTTGAAGTAGGGGATAGAGACTTCTAATATTATATTGTCACAATGTAGAGTAGGTGGCACTGGTAGAAAAACATGCAAGTCCTGAACAATTGACATAGCCAAACAACTTCAAAGAGCAGAGATAATAGAGCCCTATACCCCGCTTCAATACTAGATCTTGCAACAATGGATTGTTTCTTTGCACTCCATGATATATGATTATGGCAACAATAAAAAAAACTCCCTCCGTTTTTTAAAAAGAGACTATCACTTTTTTATCTTGTCCTATTTTAAGGCTGAAATGAAAGGTGATAGTCTCTTTTTAAAAAACAGAGGAAGTAATACAGAACCCACTTGTGGATCTCTTGTCATCTGCATCACTAAATCCCTGCAAGGTTTGAAGCCCTTTTAAAAAGAATAATTCATGATCAATAGTACCATTAATGTACCCTCTTAGCAGCACAGAAATTAGTGGTTTTGGGTTCATGCATGAATTAGCATATTTGGTTGACAGCAAAGCTTATTTCTGGCCTTGTCAAAGTTAAATATTGAAGTGCTCGCACCCACCAAAGATCTGTATTCGGTAGAATTATTTAGTAACTCACCATCATGAAGTAGAAGCTGAAGAGGAACGACACTTAGCACCCACCATATGAGTCTTGTCATATTTGGTTTGACAAAAAAGAAAGCCCAGAATCATTCTTTCGTATTTCCAACCCTAAGAAATAACAAAGTGCACCCAAATTCTTATGTTACTTTTTTTCTGCATGTTTATCTTTATAATTGAAATATCAAAGATAGTACGTTAAATATAATATAAATATTTTTTAAGCCTAAAAGATGTATAGAACCTTGTTGATGGTGGATTTTCGTTTAAGGTTAAATTTGTAAAAAACCAGAAATCATGCGCTGACATCTTGTAAAAGATAAAGCCGTTTATAAGTGACGGATACTCCTCACTTAATTCACCAAGAATGGAGCATGTAGCAACAATCCCATTCTCGTGAATACATGAAATTCTCCAGTCGGAGCATGCAAAGAACAATCCCTTCTGTGAATTTCATATCGGCCTTGTATTTCACGTGACTCATTATCGGTGTGGCATGACGACGAGTGTTACTCTTTAAGGAGTAACACGAACCTCCAAGCACTATAATGAATCCATGTACGAAATACCGTGCAGGTGATTCTCGGTGTGTTATACTAGCCCTAGCCCTCTCGGTGTGTTATACTAGCCCGATTGAGCCCCTCTCTTTGTGTGTTATACTAGCCCGATTGAGCATCCGGACTTGACCAGTATCGGTCTCCGGATATGATTCGATCGCGATCATCCAACTCGCAAGCATGATTGGATGACCACGATCAATTCCATCACCCCCAAGTATATGGAATACACACTACTTAGCTCTGCCAAATACGATCCGATCGCAGTCATCCAACTCCGCAAGCATGATTGGATGACCACGGATCAATTCCATCACCCCCAAGCGGTATGGAATACACACGGCCTTAGCCCGCCAAATACGATCGATCGCAGTCATCCAACTCCGCAAGCATGATTGGATGACCACAGATCAATTCCATCACCCCCAGCGGGTATGGAATACACACGCCCGACCCACATGGTCGATCATTGGCCTTTGCTTGCCAAGAAACCGTCCATACCAAGCATTATGGACGGAAAACCCTAAATTAGGGTTTGCGGCATATTACATGTCTTGAAAACGGTCTCAACCATCCATCTTCGCAGGTATAGATGGAGGGTGTAGATGTAGACTCAAAGGGCCCTAGGCATGTCGACACAATCACCATGTGACCGCCTACACACTTGGCCAATCGGTCAAAGCCAACCGTGGCTGGTTACAACAAAACCGTCCCCCAAAGAGCATGGCGCGCGGCTTTGAAAGCCAAAATTAGGGTTTCAAGTCATCACGCGCGTCCATCTTCTCGTATGAATGGAGGGTCACAGATTGGATTAACTAAGGCGGTCATACCGCATGGCCACCGTGGGCCCATCTACCTCCTCTTGCGGCTCGGCCAAGGCACATCATTCGACCACCCAAAAACGCACGCCCAAACTCGTGCGGTTACACTCCCAAATCCTAAATCGATCTCGACCGCTCAACTTCACCTGATGATTTGAATGGCTTAGATCACGTTTTCATGGGATAATCGGTATAGGTGTGAACACCAACCTACCACCTACGGTAGTGTGATCGACCAAAACCAACCAATGTTGGTCGCTTCAAACGCGTGCCCAAACTAGGGAAATCACGCCGGTTTCCAACTCCTTTGCGGCAAGGGATTTTACGCAAACCCATCTCGACCACTCCTCTTTCTGGTCAAATTGAGTGGCCCGATCGCGCTTTCATGAGGGAACGGAATATGTGCGCCTACACCATCATGCCGTCAACACGCATGTATGGTCGGTCTTCTCAAAATCCTTCCCATGCTTGGTTTTAGACCAAGCCAAGAGTGATGCTTGCGCACCTCTTTAAAAACCCTAATTTCATCAACGGTGAGATGAGTGTCTCAAACATCATCTCATCATTCCAGACCTCCCTTGACTTAGTTATCAACCACAGTCGAGTTACTTAGTTAGTGAGCAGTCATTACACGTCACTTTACCACACCGTAATGCGATGCACATAAAATACCACAATCTTTGCACAAGTATCGACTTTACGAATAACGTGATTATTCAATTGACATTACATGCTATCTTTCGTGGACCCACGATCCACATTCAGAAAGACATCAATCATGTCACAAACCTGGGATACTTATGGGTATTGGTCTCCGCGGTTTACAGCGTGCAGCGTGCAACGCGCCATCACAAGAATGTGTTAGGGAGTCATGGACGGTTAGAGATGAAGGCGGAGAAGTGGGCAAGACTGGTGGATTCACCCAAGCACACAACTCCACTACTCCATCCACTACCTCCCACTTCCCACGAGAAACGTGAATGAGGCTCAATGACTTGTATAAATAGGTTCTCACCTATTTTCAAACAACAACAACAAGGGAAAACAAGACGAGAAAAACAACATCCGAGCCTCCTTACATTAACCGTAAGCCTCGCTCACTTTTACATCATAAGTCATAGTAAGCCAACACCTTCACAATCTCAACACCTTCTTCTTCCCTCCCTAAGATCAACCCCATCTCCTTCACTTTGTGACCGAAACAAGTCCGGAACGCCATTTCTTGGTTTAGGGCCGGACTTGCACAGATTGATCTCTCGAATCTACAGCACTCACCAGCAACGATGCATTTGTTGTGGTTTAAATTCATTATCATCACACCCAAATTACCAAATTCGGCGGAGTAATTTTCACCCATCAACAATTGGCGACCACGGTGGGAGATTAATCTCTCGTAAAATCAATTTCTTTGAAATCCGATTCAATTTCATCAATTTCAAAAGGGTAGATCTTAGAACCAATTCGGTCAGCAATTCATTTCAAGATGGTGGAACTTCAGTGCTGATCAGCAATCAATTCGGACGGGGCTAGCGTGGATAACACTCCGGTGTTGACGTGCACATCGGTGGAGCTACCGTAGCCGACACATCTCGAGGAGCGGGCCACCTCTGTCACCAATATGAAGCGGAGGCAGAGGCATCCCAAACAGTGTAACACCTCCCATCACGAGCCGGGGCAGCGCAAATCCTGGCATCTCTTCGAGCGTTACGCCTCCGGTGGTTACAGGAGCAACAACTTTCACTCCTCCATCGGAGACGAGGAGCCGGAGACACAAGAGGAAGACCGCCCGTCTAGTACCATTCACGAGACTTGATGGAGAAGCAAGAAATTCTTGCTAAAACTCAAACAGACATGGTCGCAACTCGAGAAAGAGGTACTCACTTTCCTTAAAACTTTGATGAACGATTGCCGCAAGATTCACGGCAACCCTTGGAGTCGGCGAGAGATGCATTCAATACACCTGAGCCAGTGTTTCCACTTCGGACTCACATGAATGAAGAAACTCGTGTTGCTCCCGAGCGCCAAGGGAGAGAGGCCAGTCTTCCAACTTCATCACGCGTGAAGATCTAGAGCGACTTCTCCAAAATCGAGGAAAAGGGGACCGAACGGACGTACACCAACATCGGCCCGCCGTACCCTCAAGATGTGCAACGGATTCCTCTGCCAAGAGGTTACACCTCTCCCGATTCTCCCCTCTGACGGCCCATGCTGGTAATGCTCGTGGAACACATTTCTCGATTCTTGGAAGCTTTGGGGAACATGAATACAATCATGTTTTACGCCTAAAAGAATTCTCAAAATCACTCCACTCAGAGGGCATACACAGGTACAACAACATTGCGCCTGGATATCCAATTGGAGCGAGATGGTGATGCTTTCTACAAAGAAGTATTTCTTCGTGTCACGAACAAATCACGTTTTCGGACACGGGAAGAATTCTCGGTAACAATGAACATCCCAACGACTTCGTTAAAGATTCGAGTAACCCAAACCTTTGGATCGACCCACGACCGAATGTTCTGGTGGCAGCAATTGGTGGAATCATGCATCAATAGGATGATACCCATATCTGCGCTCTGTTAGAGAATCTGGGCTTTCAAACGTCCTCTCAACTCCATGAAGGCGCAAAGCGTTCGGCCAACAATCGCACCCGGCATTACTAGAAAGAACCGGGGTTGTTCGAAGTGAAGATTTGCGCGAAAGTCGAGAGACGGGGCGTCTCACAAACAAACAATACAACACTGGCCCTTCCAGTGAGTGTGGTATGCGGAGGAGAAAGAGGAAAGCTTCGATAACGGAACAACAAACCAAGCGAACATCCTCGGCACACAAGACTTCGTCTCGAAAAGGAAACAGACAAAACTCCCCGCACAAAACGACAAAGACACGGGTTTCCCTTTTCCCATGAACGAAGTGATAGAGCTCTGGAAGCGTGGATCCAAGACGGCGCCGTAAGCTCCCCTGTCGGGCGTCCTCCCGACCGAGGAAGAGATGGAAGATCCCAGATCATCACAGCTATCACAGGTTCGTCCATCATCCAACCAAAGATTGCAACAAGTTGAAACAAATATTCGGGAAAAGGTAGAGACAGGGGGCTCCGGCTTGGAAATGAAGATGTTCATAGAGATCCTCTACCTCCGGAAACCGCATGATTCGGGGACTCTGTTCGCAAGACCGTACTGATCTATGATGGAGCGCATATGTGAAATCTTGTATTTCTCCGAGGGACAGCGTCAAGACATATTTGCGCCCTCAATCACGTTGTGTCAGGCGTTTGCATCCGGAGCGGCATTCAAGAACCTCGAGACTCTCTGCAAGACGCGAGCGAGGGAAACTGAGGACTCCTAACCGTCACTTGTTTAAGGGGCGTTAAGTTCGATAAGCGTGTTAATTGACACGGTTTCCGAATTTAACATCATTCACAAGACCTTGAAAGCGGCAAAGATTTGAAGGTGAAGCTACTCGTCACCCAACTGTGGTCAAGGATTGAGGAGGAGAGCTTAGAGATGCGTATGGATACGTCAATCTTGAAATCAAAAATAGGAGACGCCTCGACGCAAGCAAAATTCTACGTGGTCAAAGATCATCCCATTTCTGACATGATCCTAGGACGCTCTTGGATACGGGGATAACAAAGCCATCTGGAAGTCTGTCCTCTCTGGTCTCGGTACACAGAAGAATCTCCACATGCCTGCTTTGGACCACCGATGACCGTATCACGCGACCAAAGAACTTTCCAACATGGACGCAACTTCCTAGGAGAGAGCTGTCAAAGATACATTGAAAAGTTCCAATCTCAAGTAAGTCACACGCAACCTTCCTTACAACCTACCGCCCTCATTTTGACAAGTCTACTGGGACCTGGCTCGAACCAACAAGCCAACCCCGGCTAGGAGATGTGAATGGGAAGCCGCCCTTTCAAGCGTTTATCAAGAGCATAGAGGCCGTCTTGGTCAAAGACAACAAGGTCAAGGTCAAGTGTCCGCACGCTCAAACCCATTCGGAATTGGAGACTGGTGACGAAGGTGACTACGTTCAATGTTGGAAGCATGACGGTAAAGATGACCACTCCACCCGACTCACCCGCCAAAAGAGAAGATGAACCGTGCACAGTGGCGGATGTTATCCTAGGTGGCTCACCGCAAGCTCATCAACGCCGATAACCCGGAGGGCATAACATTCACTCGCGATGGCTCAAACCTTACCGCACTTAAGATCTTGTGCTATCACTTTCCAAAGATCCTCCACACTTTAAAAAAAAAACGCCTTGCTATTTTTCCAGCGTGTCTCCTTATTATAATTTCGTGTCACACTTGTAATTCCTCCTAAAATGATTGCAATACTTGCATTCATAGTTAGGGTTTCAATTTTCAATTCTCAATTCAATTGAAGTATTATTTCCATCTGAGAATCTCTACTCCTAAAGACACAAAGTCACTGGGTCAGCTAAATCAATCGGAGCAAAAGGAAACCTAAGCAAATACTTGAAATAGGAACGTGTGCGCAAGAAGTGATTTGAGCCATCCGCCCAAAGCAAAGCCGGGAAGATATCGCATCACGAGTCCGTAAATATCCCATCATGATAATTCACTTTTTTATCACAAAGAATCACGTGTGGAGGAACACCCTTGTTCTGAGAAGATTCATTGCAATTTTGGCAAAGGATCATATAAAAAAAAAAAAAAAAAAAAACTTTTGTTCAAACCATAAAACGAAAGGAAAACTTGAACTCGGCTGCCCTTGAAAGTGCAAGGGAGATATTCAAATGTACGGAACATGCTTGGAAAAGAAAGAAGGAAAATTCTAATCGCCAAGAGAGTCGGCCTCGCTTTGCATCACCGCGATTACGCTCCATCACCCGTTGATGCGCCTCCTTGGTCTCCTTGATTCGCATCGGGCATCTCGCAAAGACGAGCAGCCGCACTCCGTCCCAACATCTTCAGCGGGAGCATCAAAGGGCATAGCAGCATCGGGGCCGCGCAGTTGCTGAAACGTTAGGGCTCGTGCAGTGACGGAATCAGGATTATCACGCGATCACGAACCGGGTAATCACACTTGCCTTCATTCGCAGGTCGTTCATGCTCAACCCTCCGCCTCTTCAACCGCGCCGCAAATCTCTCCGCGCCCTTGTGCTTACTAGTGTCTGCAGCGTTTCCTCGCGCCTCCGCCGCTCCTCCCATGTCAATCGCGGCCCGAAAGTGCCGAGATACGCCCTCGGGCAATACGAAGATGTGGGATAGACATCCCCACGGGATAGCACGGCCGACTTCGAAGTGGAAGATCAATCCTAGCCATTACTTCTCCATGCGCGTGGTTTTCGTGCTTGTCAACTTCAAAACTTCTTTACGGGAAGCAACGAGAATGAGCGTCACCGCTTCCATGATAATCTGCGAGAGAAGAAGAGGTTATGAGCACACACAAAGAAAGAAAGGATCATCAAAACTATCGATCGCCTAATCGTAAAATCGGAGCGTGCACGAGATGCTGGGAAATGGAATGAACGACCACGTTGAGATGATTCTTTATAATCTCACGAGCGCGAGAATCCCGAAAGGAAGAGAAGTCTCTACTTACCACCTTATGAAGGCTACTAATTCGGGATAACAATCAACAAGGCTTATCAAATATACCTATGAAGTAGTGTATAACTAAGGAAGTACACACTGAAGGAGCTAGAGCTCATACATGTACAAGAGGAACCAAAGCGACTCAATGGATCAAGTCCCGCTTCCTCGCATCCTTAATCAAGACCCGACCGGTTCGAGGAAACGACAATGTGAAACTATCCAGAGTAAATATGTATTCACTCTAGCTTGGTCATTTACGTATGTCAATATCTCATGCCTACCACACAATAATGTAACCATTATGTGCTTAGGCGAGGGACTTAATGTTGATGGTGGATTTTCGTTTAAGAGTTAAATTTGTAAAACTTTGAAAAATCATGCCGACATCTTGTAAAAGATAAAGCCGTTTATAAATTCTACTTGATACTCTCACTTAATTCACCAAGAATGGAGCATGTAGCAACAATCCCGTTACAGCTGAATACATGAAATTCCTCCAGGCTGGAGCATGCGCCAACAATCCCTTCTGTGAATTTCATATCGGCCTTGTATTTCTGTACTCATTATCGTGTGTGGCATGATCGAGTGTTACTCTTCTGAGGAGTAACCACGAACCTCAAGCACTATAATGAATCCATGTCGAAATACCCGATGCCGATTCTCGGTGTGTTATACTAGCCCGAGCCTCTCGGTGTGTTATACTAGCGATTGAGGCCTCTCGGTGTGTTATACTGGCCCGATTGAGCATCCCAGGACTTGGCTGTATCGGTCTCCTGGATATGATCTGTCATGATCATCCAACTCGCAAGCATGATTGGATGACCAGATCAATTCCATCACCCCCCAGCGGGTATGGAATACACACGGCCTTAGCCTGCCAAATACGATACTGATCGCGGTCATCCAACTCCAAGCATGATTGGATGACCACGAGATCAATTCCATCACCCCTGCGGTATGGAATACACGGCCTTAGCACGCTTAAATACGATACGATCAGCCATCCAACTCACGCAAGCATGATTGGATGACCCGCAGATCAATTCCATCACCCCCAGCGGTATGGAATACACGGCCCGACCCACATGGTCGACCATTGGCCTTTGCTTGCCAAGAAACCGTCCATACCAAGCATTATGGGCCAGAAAACTTAAATTAGGGTTTGCGGCATATTACATGTCCGCAAAACGGTCTCAACCATCCATCTTCGCAGGTATAGATGGAGGGTGTAGATGTAGACTCAAAGGGCCGGAGCATGTCGACACAATCACCATGTGACCGCCACACACTTGCGCCAATCGGTCAAAGCCAACCGTGGCTGGTTACAACAAAACCGTCGCCCCGAGAGCATGGCCGCGCTTTGAAAGCCAAAATTAGGGTTTCAAGTCATCACGCGCGTCCATCTTCTCCTGCTCTGAATGGAGGGTCACAGTTGGATTAACTAAGGCCGGTCATACCCGGCAGGCCACCATAGGCCCCATCTACCCTCCTCTTGCGGTCGGCCAAGGCACATCATTCCTGGCCAGACCCAAAACGCATGCCCAAACTCGTGCGATTACACTCCCAAATCCTAACCGATCTCGACCGCTCAATCTTCACCGGATGATTTGAATGGCTTAGATCACGTTTTCATGGGATAATCGAGGGTATAGGTGTGAACACCAGCCCCCACCTACCACGGTAGTGTGATCGACCAAAACCAACCAATGTTGGTCGCAGCCAAACGCGTGCCCAAACTAGGGAAATCCATGGCAGGTTTCAACTCCTTTGCGGCAAGGGATTTACCAGAAACCGATCTCGACCACTCCTCTTCAGGTCCAAATTGAGTGGCCCGGATCGCTTTCATGAGGGGAACGGAATACAGGCGCCTACACCATCATGCCGTCAACACGCATGTATGGTCGGTCTTCTCAAAATCCTTCCCATGCTTGTTTCGACCAAGTGAAGAAGCGATGCTTGCGCACCTCTTTAAAAACCCTAATTTCATCAACGGTCGCAGATGAGTGTCTCAAACATCATCTCATCCGTCCGACCTCACCCGGCAGTTGCTACAACCACAGTCGGGGAGTTACTTGTTAGTGAGCGGTCATTACACGTCACTTTACCACACCGTAATGCGCGATGCATAAAATACCTGCAATCTTGCACAGATCGACTTTACGAATAACGCAGATTATTGATTCAAAGATCATTATCTTTCGTGGACCCACGATCCACATTCAGACAAGACATCAATCATGTCACAAGGCCTGGGATACTTCTTGGGGTATTGGTCTGCGGTTTACGGCGTACGGCGTGCAACGCGCCATCACAAGAATGTGTTAGGGGAGTCATGGACGGTTAGAGATGAGGCTGAGAAGTGGGCAAGGAGGCTGGTCGGTGCGTTAAGCACACAACTCCACTACTCCCATCATTCCACTACCTCCACTTCCCACGAGAAACGTGAATGAGGCTCAATGACTTGTATAAATAGGTTCTCGCCCTATTTTCAAACAACAACAACAAGGAAAACAAGGCAGAAAAACAACATCCAGGCCTCCTTACATTAACCGTAAGCCTCACTTTTACCATCACAAGTCATAGCAAGCCAACACCTTCACAATCTCAACACCTTCTTCGCTTCCCTCCCTAAGATCAACCCCATCTCCTTCACTTTGTGGCCAAAACAAGTCTCGGAACGGCCATTTCTTGGTTTAGGCCGGACTTGCCTGATTGATCTCGAATCTACAAGCACTCACCGTGGGCAGTGCATTTTGTTGTAGGTTTAAATTCATTCCTCATCACACCCCA
>JAJJWW010001432.1:0-86602 GCA_023531295.1 Papaver armeniacum | reverse complement strand
GCGAGGGAGGCGAGGAGGGGAGGAAGAAGAAGACTAAAAGAAGACCGAAACTGATTTTTGGTTTTTGGTATTAGGTTTTTGTATTAGGGTTAGGGATAGATTAGTAATTTAGAAGATTTAAGGGCATATAAGTAATTGAACTACCCATAGGGTACCCCTTATAAGGTCACCCAAGTTAGGACTAGTGCTTTGTATGCCTTGAAAGATTTTGGTATGCCCAAAATCATGGTTCTTGTTATTTTGTTGATTGAAAAGAAAAAGAAGAAATGAAACAGGAAAAACACAACCTAGGTCCAAAACTCCAGACCCAATTAACTAGGCCCACTTTCAATTACAAACCATTCTCACAAACTCCCGCTAAACTGAAAAACGAAATCAGTCATGGACACAACCCCACCGGCACAACAACCTCTTCACCTCATTGATTAGAAATAAGTACACTTTCTTCCTGTTCCTCTTCTCATATTACGCAGCAATTCTAACCACACTTGAGGACTAAACAGATTAGAAATAAGTACACTTTCTTGATCAACCTGGCAGAGTCTGCATAAACAAAGGTTCACCCCTCCTCTGTTGGATAAATTATCCACTCCATCCTACGAGATCATCTTTAAGGTGAAACAATGCTTTAAAAAGGGAGATTCTTAACCCGGGATCTAATTCTTTAGCTCCTGGTTGGGCTTGTATTATATATTGACCAAATATTAGTATAGTTCGTTCGTTTTCTGTTAGAGTGGCGCATATACCCCGTAGGTGACATTACGGGGTGGTAGCTAGTATAGTCTACCGGAGCTGGCCAAAATATATTTGCCAAGCACATAACTGTTGTCCAGACTTGAATGCAACGCCCACCTTATACTCCCATGCTCCTTAGAAATAAACTACTATGTGTTTTCTTTTTCTCTAAGCCCACCACTGCAGGAGGTCAAACTTCACATCCGAGTTTCTCAAAACAGAGTATGCATCGCCTAAGTTGGAAACTTGTAGCAACTAGTGGGATAACAATTGAATGAGAAAGCCATATAAAATATTGAACGACTGGCAACTGGCAGGTGATATAGCCAAGTGGCAAGGCACCGGTTTGACACAGCTGTTAATATGCGCCTGCTTCCAGAAGAATCATTTTTGTGGTTTTTCGAAGAAGCTTTTTTTTTTTTTTGTATCAGTCAGAAAGTTGGGTTTAGGGGAAAAATTAGGGCATTATCCTAATTTGTTTGATTAGGATTCGATATGCTCTTTTGATGTCATTAGGCCTTCGAATTGGGTACTCATTGATAATCTAAGGTTTCTGCTGTGAGATTAAGTTTGTGAACACTATCTGTTTGTCTAAAGGCCTGACAGAATCCATTTTAGTTTCTGCACAATTTTCCATTCAAAATCTTATGTTAACTTTTCAGAAGGATTTCAAATGTAAAAGTCTAGGGTTTAAATGAATTGGGTAATTTGTGATTTTGTTTTCCTCTGAATTTAATCTAAATATTTTGTATCTACATGTTTTGATTTACTCATTTGGTAATCACAATTACTTATTGCTCAATTGTTTCAGTCTTTCACGGTTAAGACAACATTAGCACTAGCAATCTTACTATTGCAGGTAACTTAATGCTTAGTCATTTTGTGAACCTTAATTGTTAGAACAATTTCCTGTAAGCAAAACACTTTGAGGTATTTGTGTAAGATTAACTTTGCTTTGAGTTAGGTTCGTAAGCTCTATATCACACACTGATGACATAGAACAATTAGTGCTGGTGTGATTGAACCCGGCAAATACAAGTTAGTTTAGTCTTTTAGACATAGTTAGGGAAGGAAGCCTGTGTCTGAGTGGAGATAATAATTAACTTTAGATTTTAGCTTAATAGATGCAATTATCTACTTCATTTTCTAATAAGCTTATGGAATCTGCAATGAGAAAACTTAGCTATCTACAGAGGGTTAAACATTGAGAACATTAGTTTGGAGCAAAGAAATTTCATGAGAATGGGAATACTGCCCACTGTCAAAGTGCTTCACTTTACTACTGCCCATTGTCAAAGTGCTTTATCATTTTTATATAAATGTGGGATTTAATTTGCACACAGAGTACAAATGGATGCTTCTAGCTCCATACCCCGTAGGAGCCCAAGGCTCATCGAGCAGGCTAAACGTCAAGAGCTTGAAGATTCAGAAAATAAGAGAAAAAGACAAGAAATGGAGCATAGTGTTTACAAAAAAATACGACAGACTTTTATGTCAGAAAATGATAAGGCATTATTGTTGGAACAACGCCGTATCCGTGAAAGAGACAAGAGAAGTGCATTGACTGCGGAGGAAGTAAAAAGAAGTCTTGAACTTCGTCGTAATGCTTACCGTGAGCGACAGCAAAAAACAGTTGGAGCTGCCACTAAAGATACAAACCAGGAAACAAGTACTGCCGGTGCTGCGATATCTTCAACATCTACTTCGCAAACTGACAGAGGTATCATTTTATTGACATATTATCTAAATTTTTTTTCCCAGATGTTGATTACCAAACATATATAATGAGTACAAAGTATATACATATAAATCTCAAAGCATACTCCCGTTTAAGTATTTTTGATTAATTGAGTGGTGAATCTCAATATTTACGAAATCTTGGACACTTCCAGTCAAAGTTCAGGCTCAAACAATCGAAGACCTTAATTGATTTGACAATGCCTTTCTACCACATTGTGGTGTGGAAATATGTAAGGAAATATTTTTACATATATATTTAATTAGCTAATCTCTGGAATTTCATTACAGTTCCTTCGTTGGGACCCATCCCGGTGAAGAGATCCCGTGACGATCCGAAAATATATGATGCTTCAGTGGCGTGCCACCAGACCACTAGCTACAGACGCAGAAGTCCAAGATTTACTGACCAGGCTCAACATCAGGAAATGATGAAAACAGAAAATAAAAAAGGTCAGTCGTTTGCCTTTTGATTTCATATTATCTTTTTGCATATTTATATATATATATATACATATCTAAGAACAGCAGAAAATAAGAACGCCATACTAATGAAACAGTACAACACACTTTTATTTCAGAAGATGATAGGGCATCAAAGTTGGAACAACGTCGCATTCGTGATAGAGCCAAGAGAAGTGCATTGACTGAAGAAGAAATAGAAAGAGATCGTGAACGTCGTCGTAATGTTTATCGTGAGCGGCAGAAAAAGATAGTTGAAGGTAACATTTTTTATCATTTAATATATATAACTATACTATATATATATGGATCCGATGTTAGTGGCCTAAACAAATTTACACCAGTACCAATGATTGTATGATAATGATAATAGTGAACAATGGTATTGTGTTTTATTATAGATCAATCTCGGAAAATTGAAAGCATCGGCAAAGACGGTGAAATAAGTAACAAACATCCACTTCAAATGGATCACTTACTCGAGCATCATGCTAAAGACAGGGAAAGGAGAATAACAATTGGAAGCAACGATGACCAAGGAACAACCAGTAGTGGTGAGCTGAAACAAGTAGATTTTAGTTTTTCTCTAATTTTCTAATTTTTGCTTGGTCCAATTATTGGAGCAATGAAATAGTTCTTTTGTTTCAATTGTTTTCTAAACAAACTTTTAAAAACCAATTTTTATTGCTGCATCAGTATGCTAATAGTTCTTTTGTTTCAATTGTTTGTAGCAATTGTGGGGGACCTACCCAATGGGATCAGCAATCTTCGTCGAAGCCCCAGGTTCCTTAATCAAGATATAATGTACAAACCACGACTAAGTATTACTGGTTCTTCTACGTCGACAACTTCTACTCCCCAAGGTATAATCTTTAACTCATACTGAATCGAAACTTCATTTCTTTTTCTTTTATGTGATTAGCTCTTTTATTACAGTAAGATTAGCTCTTTTATTATAGTAAGATATACCATATGTATATATAATTTATATCTTTCAAGTTATATATACTATGGTTCTTATAGTAATTAACAAGGTAACAAGGTAATGCAGTAGGATTTATTCCCCTCCGGAGTCCTAGATTTACCGGCCAAGTTGAACTTCGAGATGAGGACGCCGCAAAGGCATCGCAAAAAAGAAAGGGAAAGTCAGTGGCGATGTACCAGGTTTGTACTTTTCCCCAAACAATATTCTGAAATATAACCTGAAAAATAACCAATCCCAGTCTGGACCCCTACCAATCCCTATAACAAGATGTTCTGAATAGGGTATCTGTCCAAAGTCACTGAATTTCTATATTAAGCAAAACAAAATCACTGATTTCCATTGAGATTCGTGGAAAATTTAAAAATATTTGTGAGAAATTGAAGGGTTTATGATTGCGTGATTGGTGTTGTATAAGCATTTGTGAGAAACAGAATGTTGTCCTTACATGGGTTTTGGTCACTACACCATATTTTGTGTTTTGTTACACACTATTTCAGTCACGAAATGGAGTTGTGACGCACAAAGACCGTTACAACGAGATGTGTAACAAATATTCGTAACCAACATGTCACCGTTACGAATTTGGGGTTGTGACGTACTTCGTAACATACACCCCACCGTCACGAAATGAAAATTCGTAACTGACGTCTGACCGTTTCTATTTTATTTTTTTTGGTTACAAATACATTGACTAAGTCTACGTTGACCGACTTCGAGTGTTACGTAAAAATTTAGTAACCAAGAATTTTCGGTCACTAAATTTTTACCAGGGTTACTAATTGTTTGACCTGGTCAACGTTGGACCGATTCCTACTATCCCGGTAAAAAATTAGTGACACTTCTTTGCTTAGATTACGAATCTTTTTGTTACCAAAAAAAGTCGGTCTTTATTGACCCTGGTCAATATTAATGTTCCCTCCCTTTCATTTTTACCCCTCATGAGGTACCCTTATCCCCAGGAATTGTTACACTACAATCCAATTCAAACATTTCAACATTCAAAAGAAGTCATCCATCCAATTTAACATTCCAACATTCAAAAGAAGTCATTCAATCCAATTTCTGTTGTGTTCATGAGCCATAACTGCTAAGTATAGGCAGATGACTTATCATCCAAAAATATAAGAAGCAAAAATAACTGCTATATGATACTTGCGTTCATGTTGAGTTCAACTGTCAGATGATCCATAAATGCTAAGTATAGGCAGATAACTCTTTTATCACTCCAAAAATATAAGAGTTCCAGCATACCAATAAGTTTACCTGGATCCACTTATTTCTTTATTCAATATCCGCTTGTCCTCGACATTCTTTATAACTGCTTCACCTGCAAACAAGAAAATAATTCTTTTAGAAATAGAGATACACAAACTCTCGCATACCATATCTACGCAAGATAAAACATACAAAGAATACTACTAAGAAATAAAGCTCTCGAACTTGTAAGCAATCACACATTACAAATTTGTTCTAAGAAAATACTAGCAGCACAGCAATCAGAAAATATCTATACCACACAGAAAAGGTGAACAACTAATTTCTATCTACGGAAACTGAACTTACGGTAATCCAAAGTCCAACATCTTAAGCAACCACACTTACGGTAATCCAAAATCCAAAGAAATGTCCTAGCAGTAAACACCAAACCCATGTTGTACTAATCCCTAATTTTGGATATAAATGAATGAAAAATTTGTAACAAGTACCTCACACTGGCGACGTTTTCCTTGTTTTCGTCTCTGTTTAGCAGCAATAATACCAGCAATACGTGTAGACAGAGTAGAAGGGTCAGTATTAAGTCGTTTTCTTAAGACTTTGTTCTTCTTCTTACGAACTACATCATCTCCTTTCGCCATTGCTGCCGCCGAAAAGTAAATACAAGAATTTCTTAGATCTCAGAAGCGTAGATAACATAAAAGAAGAAAGACATGGTTGTGCATCATGTCAAGAAGATCACAAAATAGACTTACCGAGAGATGAAGGTCACCAACAAAGATAATCTAACAACAACATCATTAAACATTATACCTCGTAAGAAAGTGTAAAACGAAGGTTAAAACTATATCCATAAATTGCAACTTCAATGTACAAGCATAAACAGGTCAAGTAATTACCGGGGGATTGATATTCCCCGGTGGCTCCTATTGCTTCAAAGAACCTTAACCGCAGTCATCCGCACAACCAAAAACACATATAGAAACAAAAGCTACACTCATACACAAAGTAAAATTCACAAAAAAGATATATTAACATTCAAAGTCGGTTAAAATTAGTACTTTCTTATGCACATTTGCATAAGAATCTCCCTTAAGCACAACCGCATCGTAGTTTACTCAAAGTTTACCTATGAGAACATATCAAAGTTGTTCAAATTTTACATATAAAAGTGCGAATAATAACAAAAAAGATGGTGACAAAATAGCAAAAAAGCATAGGCTCAGCCGTTGAGTTATCCACATCATTTCCAAAAAGATAGATAGACCCTTCTAATCATATCGGACGCAGACTTTTGGATGAACCACATAGCCTCCAATTCCAACTTCTTGAAAGGTATTAACAACCGGTTAGCTCTTATGGTCGGTGCAAGTGGCAAAAGTATGAGGTCCAACAACACTTTAACATGATTTTCAACTGGTGAGCCGTGACAAAGAAGTCCAAATTCACCGTACAAACTCGACCAACAAAGAATGACCTCATCATCCAAGTTCAACAATGAACATTTGGCTCCATCCGAAGGTGAACTATTCTCGAGCGATTCTGTCACTGATCTAGTCAGGTGATATCTCGGCTTCATGTGGAAGCGTTGCGGGTGAACTATTCGACCAGTGAAGCTTGATGGGAGTAGGTGAATACGCGGACCATGTGCATTATCAAAGTGGTTCGAGGCAATATATGATGCTTTTCCGTATTGGATGTTCTCGCACAACGTTACATAAGGATGCAAAGCTAGTAAGAAGAACCTCCATCTTGCCATTTATCTCCTTCACCTCATGTTTAAGTTCTCCATCTTTGCACTTCAATTCAACAACTTTGGCACGCGCAGGAGCAGAATAATCATATTGTGTACGAGAAATAGGACCGACAGCACGAACTTGATAGGGTGTAGAATACATCCTATTTACTATCTATTGTTTATGCTTTCTTTGTTATTTTTCTTGTAAATTATGTATTTTACGCTTGTTTTGAGTTTTATAGCTATTATGGAGTCACACGGAGGAAAAGGAGAAGAAATCACCATATTTTAGCAAAAGGGTAAAATTGTCATTTCACCAAGGAGGGAATACTATATGGAGCCCAGCCAAGGTTAAGGGGTGACTCAAATTACAAGGAAGGACAATAATAGTTAAGGGGAGGTCAAAGAGGTGTCCCTTATCCAAAAGAAGGGAGTGAGAATAGCACAATTGGGATATACTTATGGTGGGTGTTTGAATCCACCCACACCCTAAACTCTGACCCATACCCTAACCTAAGCCCATCCATCCATACCCTGCTCCATACCCTAACCGAAGCCTGACCCACACCCATACCCGGATCCATGCCCGAGTCCAAACCCAATTTATAACCTAAACCTAAATTCGAGAGAAGTTTATTCTCCAAAATCATTTCGTCTCGTCTCGAAAAAAAAAAAAAAAAAAAAGAGACATGTGAGGTAGATGGCGATGACGCCATCGGCAGAGATGGTGGATGTTGGGTTCGATTCATCGAGAAGGAGGAGGAAGATGCAACGGCTGCTGTTAATCGAGAAATTAATTAGAGTTCGTGCAATTGAGGAGATGGGTCTGTGAAGAACAAGCGGCTGCTGTGAAAATGAGATTGCTGAAGCTCGAGAGAACTAAATCGAGAGAAATTCATGAAAATCGATGCTGCTGTTGAATACAGAGATGGAAGAGAGGGTTGAAATCGAGATCAGAAGAGCAGACTGAAACTGAAATTAGGGTTCGAATTGATGATTTAAGGTTTCACTGAATCGAGAGACAAGGAAGGAGTTGGTCTCTGATGTCGAGAGATTGAGGAGTAGCTGTTTGGTGATGCTGTAAAGCTCGGGTTTGATTCAAATTGCTCGAGTGAGATGGAGCAGCGATTGAAAGGAGTCGATGTTGTTGTTTAGATTGAGTTCAGGGTGATAAGATGGATTGGGTCTGAGTCTAATGGCAGAAATTGGGTGTTGGTGTTCAATAAAGCTATACAACAGAGGATTTTGCAGTCGGATTAGGGGGATGAAACAGGGTGGTGTTGCACTGAGAATGGGTTAGTGAGCAACTGGTGTGGAGGCTCCGATGGTGTTATGGGATGGCAGTGTAGTGGATTTGAAGTCTGCAATTGTTGTGACTCGATAAGGCTCGGATGGGAAGTTTGTTGGCAGGTAAATGGGAAGGCAGTTGCAATTGGAGATGAATAAGGATGCTGCTACAGTTTTGATTGAGTACGAGCCTGGCATTGCAGTGAGAAGATGGAAGTGGTGGTATCCGAGATGGGTTATTCGCAAGGGGTTTCCTTCTTGGTTCAATTGGTGCTGTTGATGGCTCTATTGGTTGAACTACTTACATGGCATAGTCAGAGTGCAGCTGAATTACGATAGTCGCGAAGATTATGGCTGGATTGAATCTGAGGAAATGGAGATGAGAGTGATGCTGGCAAAGAGCTGCATATGGCCTCTACAAAAAGTGATAGAATGGATGATTCAAATTTGGGCGAGATGGTGATGATGCGGACAAGATGGGAGTGGTTTATGGCTTGTTGTTTGTTGCACAGAAATGTGAGTTGTGTGAGGTCCGTAAAATGGTGCTCCCGTGTGTTAATACTAGTGCGCAAAGACGATAGGAAATTGGTATGAATGTGTTAGATGTATGCTTAGGTGTGTTACGGGTGAAGAGAATGGCCCGAAAGATTGGCACTGGGAGTCCTCGTAAACAATCGAACTCGTAGGTTTTTCATTACTTACGAGTCGACTCAAGGTTCTGGCGATGACCGTTCCGTCGAGCCCGATGACCGATTCGGCCGATCCACTCGGTGAGTAAACCGGTCGACCAACTAGGGGAGCCGACTCATAGCCGACTCGGCGTCGACTTCCCATCCTTGACCCGGTTGACTCATTAAAGACCGTTATCTTGACCGTTAGTCCTAACGGTGGATCGACGGAATATTCCGTCGAATATTCCACCGACGGAGAAATTTTCGTGTGGCCGTCGGTGACTATTCCTACCATATTCCTAGCCACAATCCCAGTTTTCCGGCGAGCAAAAAATCCAGAATTTTCTATGGACTTCTCTCATGGGTGTGAAGACTTGGGCTAGAAATTGGATGGAGAATTGGACTCAAATTTGGAAAGAGAAGATAGAAGAAGAGAAAGACTTGAATTTGGAAGTTGAATTGCTAAAGGAAAAGGATTCTATTCCTTGGAAGATTTGGAGAATATTGAAGCCTATAAATAGAGAAGTTTTCTACATCTTATACACCTCTCTACACACAACACTTGTGTTTTTGTTTTCTAAGATTCTTCTTTTTAATTATTTGTGTGAACTTGAAAATTCTCCTTTTAATTATTATTATTTGTGTGAATTTCAAAAACATGAGTAGCTAATTTTATTATTGATTGAGGATGAATTCCTAGTTCTTAACATGATTTGAGTTTTGTTTCAATTCTATCTTGAGGTTTTTCACATAATTATCGCTTGTTTTTACTAATAGGAATGTTTATTCATTCATGATTGATTGATAGATTGTTTGGAGTGCACGCTAAATTGATTTGTTAATTTGATCTAAAGCTAGTATAAGTTAGGGGATAAGTAATCGTTTCTTGACTTTTTACATAAGTAGCAAACACGAGACCTTGCGGAGGGATTCCGTGGAGCAATTGTGTGTGAAAACAACGTTAGCAAGTAGACCTTGATCTAAGAGTCTAACTACTAATATCGACCTAATAAGTTCATAAATCTTAATGCGTTTATTTTAAATTACATCTAGAGTGATCTACTACTAGGTGGTTTGGTAAATAGAATCCGGTAGTCGAGAACTTCCGTGTCCTAGTGAGAGAAGGGATTTAGGGTTTAGCACCGATCTAGTCGCTTTACCTACGGTTGGTGAAATTAGTGACTAATAACAAGTAAAATAGAACATAACTTGATTCATTGTTTCGTAACGAAGAAGGATTCCTTGGTCTTGTCTCTCTTATTGCTTTCAACTTTCGATTTTAATTGCTTTGTTTATTTTCTTTTGCTTTTTACACACCCCTTTTTGTGACAATTTTTACAACTAGAATCTCTTGCTCCTCGTGGGAACGAACTTGACTTCCATTATATTATTTTTAATTGAGTGGAAACATTGATTAATTTGATTGCACCTACGACACGCATCAAATTTTGGCGCCGCTGCCGGGGAGCAACGGCGATTTTTAGTTGTTTTTATTTTTATTTTTGCTTTATTCTTGCTTTGTTAGATTCTTTACCGTATCTAACTTAGTTTGTGAGAATCTTGTTTCAGGTGTTATACCTTTGGTGAATGCTTAAAGGGGGGTAGACCGAGTCCAATACGTCTTCGATCCGGCACTCAACTAAAGGATTTCATTCGTGCGGTTAATACTCCACTTCCTCCTTCTTCATCAAGTGAATTCACAGATTCGGACAAAGAGGAAGAACCAATGGCTGATCGTACACTAAAGGACCTAGCTTCTCACAAGCTTGACACACAACAATGGTGTATCCAAACTAACTCAACCTTCGAGATCAAGCCGGGGTTGATTAGAGAGTTACCAAAGTTCCATGGCATGGTGAATGAGGACCCAAACAAACATCTTATGGACTTCTATGCCATAGTTATGGCTATGCTTCCACCGGAGACTAATGCGGATGGAGCAATGTTGAAAGCTTTCCGTTTTCTTTGGCGGACAATGCTAAGGAATGGTTATATTATTTGCCTTCCTAAGTATCACAACATGGAATGGGATGAAGAAACTTTTCCTCGAGAGATATTTTCCCTCATCCAAAGCTACTCAAATTCGCAAGGAGATTTGTGGATTGAAACAACAAGTGGGAGAATCATTGTATGAATGTTGGGAGCGATACAAGAGGTTGGTGGCAAGCTGTCCACACCATCAATTTAGTGATGTTATGATACTCCAATACTTCTATGAAGCTCTCCACCCAAGTGATAGGTCTCTTCTGACGCCGCGGGTGGTGGTGCATTAATGAACAAGACGGTGGCCCAAGCTACCGAGTTGATTGAAAGTATGGCTGCGAACTCGCAACAATTCTACACAAGGATGAACCAATGGTTAGGCGAGTGCATGAAGTAAGTGATTCATCACATCTTGATCAAAGGATGAGTAACATGGAGATAATGATGCAAAGGATGGCCATGTGTAATTATTCCGGATGGTGAGACCGAACAAGTGAATGCTTTATATCCAAATCAAAGGCCAAGGTACGATCCATACTCCAATACCTACAATCCCGGTTGGAAGGATCATCCCAACTTTAGTTATGCAAATAAGCAAGCGGCGGTTCCCAATCCGTATGAGCAACAAGGTGGTTTCCAACAATCACGTTTCCAACCTCAACAACAATTTCAACCACAACAAGTCAAGGAGCGTGATTCTTTGAATGATGACAAGCTCAATGCGTTAATACAAGGTGTGCAAGTTCTCACCACTATGGTTCAACAACACCAACAAAAGACCGATTCGGCAATCAAGGAGTTACAAATTCAAGTGGGGCAATTAGCGACCGATGTGAACTTATTGCAAGCGCAAGCGTCCACAAAACTTCCTTCACAACCATTTGTTAATCCAAGAGAGAGCGTTAATGCGATTACTTTGAGGAGTGGGAAACAAGTGGAGCAACCAAATCAACAAGATAAGGTGTATGATGAGAAAGAGGAAATTGAAACCGCATCAAAGGAGAAAACATCTCCAACCAACCAACCCGAGGAGATCGGTTCCTACTTTCACAACTCCACCCCCGTTCCCTAGCCGATTTGCTAAATCAAAGAAAGACTTGGAATACATGGATATTTGGGAGATCTTTAAGAAAGTACAAGTCGATATTCCACTCATAGAAGCTATTCGTCAAATTCCTCGTTGTGCAAAGTTCTTAAAGGAGTTGTGCATGAAGAAGAAAAGGTTGAAAGGGAATGAAGTCATGAGTGTGGGGGAGAATGCTTCTCGCGTTTATTCTCAAGAAACTCCCACCAAAATTAAAGGACCCCGGTAGTTTCAATATACCTTGCACAATTGGTAAAACAAGGTTTAATCGAGCTTTGCTAGATTTGGGAGCATCGGTTAATGTTATGCCTTCCTCGATTTATGATTCTTTGAATCTTGGTCCTCTTAAAGAGACCGGGGTAGTTCTTGAACTTGCTAACCGATCTAATGTTTACCCGAAAGGGATTGTTGAGAATGTTTTGGTGCAGGTTAATGAGCTTGTATTTCCGGCCGATTTCTATGTCTTAGACATGAATGATGAGAATTCTTCCAAGTCTACACCTTTGCTATTGGGTAGACCATTCTTAAGCACCGCCGGAACAAAGATTGATGTCCAAAATGGCACCTTGACTATGGAGTTTGATGGTACACTCATCCACTTCAATATCTTTGAGACAACGCGATACCCTAGTGATGTGACATCATGTTTTCCCGTGAAAGAGATTGATCCGGCTAATGAATCTTGCAAAAGCTAAGTCGGGCCGTCGACTTTAAAACAAGCGCTTAATGGGAGGCAACCCATAGGTTTTGTATTTCTTATCTTTTTGCTTTTTGTTATTTCTTTTTCTTGTTTCTTATCATGTTAAAATTTCCCACCTTGACTTTACTAGGAGGATTCAATTACATTGAGGACAATGTAAGGTTTAAGTGTGGGGGAGTGGTTAAGCATGTTTTTAAAACAAAAATTACAAAAAAATTAAAAAATTAAAAAAAAAAAAAAAAAGTTTTACATAAAAACTCCAACTTTTAGAGATTTTAGAGTCACTAGCATATTTCTAGGTATATTTACATAGAGGTTTTTGACCGACACAATTGAACTTGGAAATGTTAGAGAACTACATTCGGATTTATTGCTTGTTTGAGTGTTAAATAATGGATTTAATCATGCCGGTGATGCGAATTTGGTGCAGGAGAAGGGCATTATTAGAGTTGCCGATCAATCATTAGTGGAGACTACCCGTATTCATATCATGAGAGGCACCGACCAGAATTCTTCCATCTACTAAAGAGCTTCTTTTGAGTGTGTGTCACCATACGTTAATTCCGGGGTAGAATGGTGAGCTACCCAACCTCCCACCAATAGAAGCACTACTCTTTGATCTCTTGAGTGCTAATTTTGTCAATCATAAGGGTGACGTCTATAGATGAAAGCCTCCTTCTTGTAGTTCGATTTGCAGTTAGCACCATTCTCTCTCGCGACAACAACGGATCCATAGAAACACATTCATCATCAACAAGGAGAGACATCAAAATCTACAAGGAAAGTTGGAAAAAGTTTAAGGTTTACAAGCAACGGAATGAGAAAAAGAGCAAATTTCATATTCAAGTAAAGCAACATACAAAGAGCGGAATTCACATATATGTTGAGGACTTACAATACAATAAGGTAATTTTATCCAAGTATGAAGACTTATTCATGAAAGCAAAGAAAATCAAAAGGTGAGAATTTTTGAAGTTTATGATTTCAAGACGATACAAGTTATGAAGAATCAAGCGGTAAAATACTTCTTCCACGGCCATGGTTTATTTTGTATTTAATTTCTCTTGTTTATTAAAAAAAAAAAAAAAAAAAAAAAGAAAAAAAAAAAGAGAAATATTTGTTCTTATTTTTATTTAATGAGCCGTGGGGAAGGAAAATTTATAAGAAAGTTTCAAGCGACAAGGATTTTAAGGTACAAGAGTTAAAAAATTGTCAAGGATTTATGAAATTCGAGAGTTTATCATTAATAGTTGAAACCGAAGACGAAGACCAAGAAGATAAAGACGAGGAGCGGAAGACGTTTCTATTGGATGCCGTGAGAGTGGTGTTATCATAATTGGCGATCGGATGTGAAGGTGAGTAAGTAATCTCATCCTCGATAATAATGGTTGATTTCCTTTCGTAGAGATCGTCAGAAAAATAGTTTTTCAAAATATTAAAAGATGTGGGTTTTTAAAAAATATTTCGGAAGTTGTCCTTCCCACCATTCAACGTGTTGCAGGAATTCTCTCTTCATTCCTACCTGCACACATGTGAGACCCATAAAAAAGCCGTTTTTTTTTTAGTGCAATTATCATAAAATCCTATTTGGTGAGGCAGAAGTCGAGGCGAAATGCTTATTGATCGTTTCTCAAACACGCGTTCTCTCATTATGGTGTGGTTATTTCTCACTCAACATTTAAGAATGAGAATATGTTCTTTAGTATTTCTAACTTCTTATTACTAGCATGCAGAAACTCTATGTCCTCATAACTCTTTGGATGCTTGGGACGCTTGAACGCTTTGAAGTTGTAAGTTTTGGTTTGATTTGCTCGAGGATTAGCAAAGTCTAAGTGTGGGGGAATTTGATAGGGTGTAGAATACATCCTATTTACTATCTATTGTTTATGCTTTCTTTGTTATTTTTCTTGTAAATTATGTATTTTACGCTTGTTTTGAGTTTTATAGCTATTATGGAGTCACACGGAGGAAAAGGAGAAGAAATCACCATATTTTAGCAAAAGGGTAAAATTGTCATTTTACCAAGGAGGGAATACTATATGGAGCCCAGCCAAGGTTAAGGGGTGACTCAAATTACTGAAGGAAGGACAATAATAGTTAAGGGGAGGTCAAAGAGGTGTCCCTTATCCAAAAGAAGGGAGTGAGAATAGCACAATTGGGATATACTTATGGTGGGTGTTTGAATCCACCCACACCCTAAACTCTGACCCATACCCTAACCTAAGCCCATCCATCCATACCCTGCTCCATACCCTAACCGAAGCCTGACCCACACCCATACCCGGATCCATGCCCGAGTCCAAACCCAATTTATAACCTAAACCTAAATTCGAGAGAAGTTTATTCTCCCAAATCATTTCGTCTCGTCTCGAAAAAAAAAAAAAGAAGCGACGAAGTGAGGTAGATGGCGATGACGCTGAAATCGCAGAGATGGTGGATGTTGGGTTCGATTCATCGAGAAGGAGGAGGAAGATGCAACGGCTGCCGTTAATCGAGAAATTAATTAGAGTTCGTGCAATTGAGGAGATGGGTCTCAGAAGAACAAGCTACAGTGAAAATGAGATTCTTTGAGAACTAAATCGAGAGAAATTCATGAGAATTGATGCTACTGTTGAATACAGAGATGGAAGAGAGGGTTGAAATCGAGATCAGAAGAGCAGACTGAAACTGAAATTAGGGTTCGAATTGATGATTTAAGGTTTCACTGAATCGAGAGACAAGGAAGGAGTTGGTCTCTGATGTCGAGAGATTGAGGGGTAGTCTGTTTGGTGATGTCTTTGTAAAGCTCGGGTTTGATTCAAATTGCTCGAGTGAGATGGAGCAGCGATTGAAAGGAGTCGATGTTGTTGTTTAGATTGAGTTCAGGGTGATAAGATGGATTGGGTCTGAGTCTAATGGCACAAATTGGGTGTTGATGTTCAATAAAGCTATACAACGAGAGGATTTTGCGGTCGGATTAGGGGGATGAAACAGGTGGTGTTGCACCGAGAATGGGTTAGTGAGCAACCTGGTGTGGAGGCTCCGATGGTGTTATGGGATGGCAAGTGTAGTGGATTTGAAGTCAAAGAAGCTGTTGTGACTCAGTATAAGGCTCAGATGGGAAGTTTGTTGGCAGGTAAATGGGAAGGCGCAATGCAATTGGAGATGAATAAGGATGCTTTCTACGTTTTGATTGAGTACGAGGAGCCTGGCATTGCAAATGAGAAGATGGAAGTGGTGGTATCTGAGATGGGTTATTCTGCAAGGGGGTTTCCTTCTTGGTTCAATTGGTGCTGTTGATGGCTCTATTGGTTGAACTACTTACATGGCATAGTGAGAGTGCAGCTGGAATTACAGTAAGCTGCGAAGATTATGGCTGGATTGAATCTGAGGAAATGGAGATGAGAGTGATGGCTTTTTTGTGAGTCATGGGCAGTCTACAGGCAAAGATAGAATGGATGATTCAAATTTGGGCAGATGGTGATGATGCAGACAAGATGGGGAGTGGTTTATGGCTTGTTGTTGTTGCACAGAAATGTGAGTTGTGTGAGGCTGTAAAATGGTGCTCCTGTGTGTTAATACTAGGCAGAGCAGTAGGAAATTGGTATGAATGTGTTAGATGTATGCTTAGGTGTGTTACAGGTGAAGAGAATGGCCTGAAAGATTGGCCTGGGGAGTCCTGTAAACAATCAGAACTCGGCGGTTTTTCATTACGGCGAGTCGACTCCAAGGCTTGGCGATGACTGATTCGCATCGAGCTCGATGACCGATTCAAATTATCCACTCAAATGAGTAAACCAGTCGCCAACTAGGGAGCTGACTCATAGCTGACTCAGCGCCTGACTTCCCATCCTTGACCCGGTTGACTGTTAAAGACCGTTATCTTGACCATTAGTCCAAACGGTGGACTGACGGAATATTCCGTCGAATATTCCACTGACGGAGAAATTTTCAGGTGGCCGGCGGCGACTATTCCGGACATATTCCGGCCACAATCCCAGTTTTCCGGCGAGCAAAAATTCCAGAATTTTCTATGGACTTCTCTCATGGGTGTGAAGACTTGGGCTAGGAATTGGATGGAGAATTGGACTCAAATTTGGAAAGAGAAGATAGAAGAAGAGAAAGACTTGAATTTGGAAGTTGAATTGCTAAAGGAAAAGGATTCTATTCCTTGGAAGATTTGGAGAATATTGAAGCCTATAAATAGAGAAGTTTTCTACATCTTATACACCTCTCTACACACACAACACTTGTGTTTTTGTTTTCTAAGATTCTTCTTTTTAATTATTTGTGTGAACTTGAAAATTCTCCTTTTAATTATTATTATTTGTGTGAATTTCAAAAACATGAGTAGCTAATTTTATTATTGATTGAGGATGAATTCCTAGTTCTTAACATGATTTGAGTTTTGTTTCAATTCTATCTTGAGGTTTTTCACATAATTATCGCTTGTTTTTACTAATAGGAATGTTTATTCATTCATGATTGATTGATAGATTGTTTGGAGTGCACGCTAAATTGATTTGTTAATTTGATCTAAAGCTAGTATAAGTTAGGGGGATAAGTAATCGTTTCTTGACTTTTTACATAAGTAGCAAACACGAGACCTTGCGGAGGGATTCCGTGGAGCAATTGTGTGTGAAAACAACGTTAGCAAGTAGACCTTGATCTAAGAGTCTAACTACTAATATCGACCTAATAAGTTCATAAATCTTAATGCGTTTATTTTAAATTACATCTAGAGTGATCTACTACTAGGTGGTTTGGTAAATAGAATCCGGTAGTCGAGAACTTCCGTGTCCGGTGAGAGAAGGGATTTAGGGGTTTAGCACTGATCTAGCTGCTTTACCTACGGTTGGTGATAATTAGTGACTAATAACAAGTAGAATAGAACATAACTTGATTCATTGTTTCGTAACGAAGAAGGATTCCTTGGTCTTGTCTCTCTTATTGCTTTCAACTTTCGATTTTAATTGCTTTGTTTATTTTCTTTTGCTTTTTACACCCCCCTTTTTGTGACAATTTTTACAACTAGAATCTCTTGCTCCTCGTGGGAACGAACTTGACTTCCATTATATTATTTTTAATTAAGTGGAAACATTGATTAATTTGATTGCACCTACGACACGCATCAGAACTCGTCCCCTACAATCCTTTCCAAATGCTTTAATCAATGCATCCATTTCATCTACAGGTTCACCAGCACCTATTTTTTCATTGATCTCTTCTTGCGCCTTCTTAAGGTCATCCTGCATTGTAGAGCCCATTTTGTGAACATAGATGGATTGCATAAATTAGAATAATATGTAAACAGAAATAAAGCATAGCCTAACTCACATAGTAGGGTTGCGCACTAGGTAGAATTTTCCCACCCTCTTGTGTATGAGCTTTAATCCACACATCAGATGGAGTGATCTCAACTCCAGGATTTTCGCTCTCCTAATTTTACAAATACGAGAAGTAGGATCAATCAATCGAGTACATTTCAGTTCAGAGACATTTAAGATATGAGGGAATGAGAATCTACGTACCAGTTCAGCTTTTACCAAACTAAGAGGTTTGCGACCCGCAAGAGTACTGTGCGTAATCATATCTTTTCCTTTTCTTCTTATGCTCTGGCTCTACTTTTTGTTGGGCTTCCTCTTTTTCATTTTCACAGAATTTTATCCAGTCCTCTTCTTTAACAGTTGGAGAAACATGAGCGATCCTTTCTTCATGAGTGTTATAAGGATCATAGTAGTCAATTCTCAGCTCCCACTTGAATCTCCTCCATATATGAGCCATTCCCCTTATCAAATTCAAATTTAGAAGTTTCCTAGATTATATATGATTTCGAAAAAACAGAGCTTCGGTTCTAAACAATAGTTTGACATAAATCAACATACCCCAAGTGTTTACACAAATAGTTTGATGGTTATAAGGTAAGTATTTACCCGCAATTCATTCTAGACATCCTCTTTGAAGTTATCTGCACATCCCTCCGTGGATTTGTAGGAGACAGGGATAAGATTACTAATCAAATTGCCCTTCCGATGGCCGGCCTTAGTTGCATTTCTATAAATGGGAAGTCCATTTTCATCTACCAAAGACCACTTCGCTGCCATAGTAACCTGTAAGTAGCATTAAAAAAACATCTATGTATAGAAGAAATGCAACTTACTAAGATAGCGCAAGTGATATGATAAAACAGAGAATCAAACATGATAAAATAGAGAATCAAATATGATAAAACACAGAATCCATGTATAGAAGAAATGCAGAACACAGAATCCAATATGACAGACATGACTCTAAACTACATCAGCGACACATAACAGTTTCTCCAAGCTCTCATTGTCGATAAGAGTGGACTGATAACTAGTAGGGATTTCTAGCGATCTACTAGCATGTTAACCTTTGTTGTGAATGCAATACCAAAAACCATCCCACTTCATCAAGATCCTTTGAATAAAATACTTGAGTCGCTTTCAGATGCACGAATAAACGGCTCATCTATCACTCTCTTAGTGCTTTGTAGCTTAGAAAAGTTGACCTTTATTGAGTTTGAGTTTGGATCAACTTTGCACCCATTACTCTTATCTTCAACTCGGACCCAATCACGGTAAAAACAACTTCCTCAAATTCCATATAGTTCAACTTTATAATGCTTAATGACACCATAATAAGTAATTTCAGCTTCCACCAAATTTCTCCGTCCGTGGACTTTGCTCTATGTCTTGTAATGGCTTTCATAGACACACCACTCTTCGTGTTACAAAACCCTCCTCGTAATCATGATGAGCTAAAAGAAAAGCCATTGGCTTGGTATTTGTTATACGATAACGCCTTGAAGAGGGGTCCTTGCACTAGTCGCCAAAGTACCGATTTTGTCTCTTTGTCTTCTATCATCTCAGAAGAGAACATGTGTGTCATTGCACAACAAAAACCATAATATTTACAAGAGGAAATAAAGATGCGATTTAACTATAACCATGGACCATGTTCACAAAATCTAAATATAGTTTTAGCAAAAACCATGGACCATGAAATCAATATTATCACAAAATCTACCACAATATGTATAGTAACTATAAGGGAAAGCGGAAATAAAGCAACTCTGAAGCTAACATATATATGGTACCTCATCGCGTAACCATAAGAGAAAGCTTTTTGGCCCTTTCGTGGAAGAAAGATTTTCCTGACTATTAAAGTTGTCGTTGTTCACGTATAAATCATACTTCCTACAATGAAAGAACAGTTCAGCGGCAATTAGATTGACAATCCAATACTCAAGAAACATCTAACAACTGTGAAGTTAAGAAGTTGTACCTCTGCCATTCATCTATTCCCACATACTTAGACAGAAGCCACCTACGAGCTTGCTGATATTGTACTTGAGTTAAAGTAATAGCTTTGGCAGAACTCAAAGGCATCTCATCGGCAAACTCATCATCATCATCTAGAAAGGCCTGTCGAGTATGTTTATGAGTCCCACCACCATCATTTGATATGTCCTCCATACTGTACAAGTCAAGCTTCTCGAAGCACATATCCTCTTGCAATGCAGCCCATTGATGTACCTTTTATTGCGCACCAAGCCTTTGTAACCTTTCATCAACCTACAAATATCGATCATAAAAGTTAACGATTCTTAATGACAATAAAACACTCAAGTTACACATTAACTAACAAGGTAAGTTCGATAAATACCTCTCGAAGGATACGTCCATCTAAATCGACGGATCAAGAGATCAAAGCTTCGTCGACTAAATGCACCATCAAGTGGATGCTTATAACAAAGAAGGAAGGAGGAAAGTATTTTTCCAATACACAGTTGCTTCCACTAGAGTAGCTTTTGCTTTTAAAAAGTTGTTCTCTGTTGATTATCTTTGCGCACAAAATTTTGAAAAACAAACTTATCCTCAAGAGAAAGCGCAGATCTTTAGGTAGCGGCGATGCATGAACCAAAAGAATTGGAAACAAATGTTGCATAAGGACATGATAATCATGAGACTTTAAGTTCTTCAACTCGGGTGGATCAACACTGACGCAAGTGCGAAGATTGGAACAAAAACCAGATGGCACCTTTAAGTTCTTCAATGTAGTACAAAATGCAAGTTTCTCTTTTTTCGTCATTGCAAAAGGAGCATCTTCCATTGTTGTTTTACCAGACTTAACATCCACTTTCAACCATTGCTTCTTTTTATACCCCATTGCTTCCATATCTCTGCGCGCATTAGGACCATCCTTTGACTTGTTTCCACCCATGATCGTGTTAACAAGATGCTCAGTTATGTTTTTCTCTGTATGCATAACATCTGTATTATGTCGCACCAGATTTGAACTCCAATTAGGTAGATCATAGAGGATATATCTCCGAGTAAATAAGGAGTGGTCATGAACCTCGCCTTCTATATCAAATCGGTTTCGCCTTGAGGTATTCTTTTACGTTTACGTCGACTTGCTACCGATGGTTGTTTTCCCTTACCAACCTTAGTTCTAATATTAGCTACAATCTCTTGAACCTGAAATCCATCGGTGGCCATGGTGCTTGAACCGTGCTCTACCCCTCCCCGGAAATTGGTTTTATCATCTCGATACTTATGCTTGGGCGGCGGCCATCTTCGGTGTCCCATATAACAAATTTTCTTAGTGAACTAAGATGTTCGTAAATTGTTCCTTCTCCACAAGTTGGGCAAGCATAGTAACCATGAGTGACACATCCAGCTAAAGTCCCTAGTGCAGAAAATCATGAATAGCCCACAATAATCTTGCTCTCATCAAAAACTCGCTTTAGTGAAAGAGAGTCAACGTGAGTACACCTTCATTCCATAACTCTATCAATTCCTCTATTAGTGGTTGCAAGTATACATCTATATCTTTCCTCGGTGCTCTTGGGCCTGATATAAGCAAACATAACATTGCAAATTCTCGTTTCATGCACAACTAAGGAGGCAGGTTGTACGGACAAATAATTACAAAAGCAAACCGTGACTAGGACCGAAACACCCATTCGGGTTGAAACCATCGTTGATATACCTAATGTTACATTCCTTGGTTCCTTGGAGAACTCCTGAAAAATTATCCGCGGATCGCCAGGCAAGAATCGACTCGGATGACGTATAAGGTTTCCATCTATTTGTGCTCGGAATGCCAATACATTGCCTCTTGCTATCCATGGTACACTATATAACCTTTGCAGCCTTTTTATCAATGGAAAATGTCTTAATGTCTTGCGAGTAACTTACGTAAGCTTCCCGTCGTCATTAAAGACCTTCTCATACCTAGGTTCTTGACACACAGGACACTTAACCAATGATGCATGATCCTTCGAATATAAAATACAATCATTGATGCATGCATCATAGGTTATGTAGTCCATCCCCATTTCTTGTATCAACTTTTTTACATCATGGAACTTACACGACAGTGTATTTCCATCAGGAAGCAACTCCTTAAACAATTCTAAGAGTGCAGTGACACCATTGTCAGAAAACCCATATTGGGTTTTTATGTTATTTAGTTTAATAGCAGCATACAGTGGTGTCTTTTCCTTAGAACATGAGGGATATAAAGGTTCTCTAGCACGCTCATAAAAATCTCTTTTTTTCTTGCTACTACTAGTCTCCTCGTGAAACATACTGTGTACGCCAACATTCTCATCTACACTACAAGCGGGATTAACGTTCTCAGCAAAATCTTCTACATTGTTCTCAGCAAATACTTCTACATTGTCAGCTGAATTTCCTAGATTGTCTCCAATTCCTACGTTGTCAACTGCAACGCCTACATTATCACTTAAGGTTTACCTTCATGCGACTTCTCCCCATGGAAACTCCACAATGTATAGGTGAACCGAATACCATACTTGACCAAATGATAATCAATTTCACCTAGAGACAGAGGTACTTTACCATTCTTACAAGCTGTTACAAGGACAGGAGAACTTCGTTCTACACCAACAGACATTTTCACGCACAAACTCTATAAATGATCTTACACCTTCTAAGTATTGAACAGAATACGCGCACATTTCATCCAAACCTTTATCAACCATTGATACCTAAATCATATCTATGTTAACATTCAGGCAAAGTAATAACTATAACTGTAATAACTAAATGATATCTATGCTCCCATGATCAAGACGTGGTTACACAGGGGACTTGCACATATGTATTTGCAAGTTTCCCTTAGCATATGATTCAACAAAAATCTATATTCGTGTAAAAAATTGAAAATCCAAATCTCAGTTACAATCAACCAAATAAAATAACTTAGTCCTAGTGGTACTAGGTTGCCGAAGCCCTACAAGTTAGTGACAAAAACATCCACTAGGACTGTTATCATCATGCTCACAGAGAATCACCAATATCAAAACAAAACTTCCTAACTTTAGTTCATTTAAACTTTAAAACTACCTTAACATGAAGTAATAGTTCAAATCATGATGAGCATATTTATGGAACATACAAACTGAATTTAGGTTACTACCTTAACAGATTCCGTAACCGCTGCTTCTTTTCTGTTTGGATCTTGCCAAAAGGATCCTCTCCTGGCTCTGCAAATACCAAAGATACAGAATAACATTAGCCAACCAATTGAAGTTCATTATGACACTTAATGAAAAAATCTTCAAATAATAGTAAAACATAGCAACTTAACGAATATAATCAACACATTTCCTAGATGTGACAACTCAACCAAAACTATAATAAGTCATCTAAGCCCATACACTGGAATCTAGAGAGTGCTGGTGCACTCTCTTTCTTATGAGAGAATCAATTCCTTTCTTCTTAAGCAATTGACTTACTCATAGGAAAGAGAGTGCTCTAGCTCTCATCAAACATTCCAAGAATATATAAGACTTTAGCAAGGAATATTACAATTCAATGGGCACATTCATCAGTATACCTTTATCAAAATTCTTCAAACCCTAACAAGAAATTAGAAGAAAAAAAATTCAATTAGATTTATATGAAGAAGATTAACAAAACATAACTCATATAAAATAAATCGTTTTAGATTCACAGATTAAAGAATGGAAAAAATAAAAATGAAATAAAATAAAAGATCGATTGAAAATAAAATGAAACAGTAACAATCTCAAGTTTCAACATAGTATAAGAAACCTACACACACGCTTTGCAAAGCGCAAGGATAACCATTTACAAAGTGTGAAAACCCCCATACAGAAGAAGCATTGCCCCCATACTAGTAATTTCAAAATCCCAACAAAGCAATTCATTCCAACTAAAAAAAAAAACCTAATTAGTCAACTACCATTGAAAAACATCAAAATTGAAACATTCAAAGTCCAAACCCAAATTCAATTACAAGCAACAATCTCACAATCTCAAATTCCAATATCATCTACACAACCTAAACATCCAAGAAACCATTAACAGACAAGTGAAATCATCAAAAAGATAAACACACTTCAATCATCAAAAAGATACTGGAACTGAGACATAAAACCCTAAAATCACCTAAAAAATAGAAATTTTCAAAATTAACATAAAACCCTAAAATCAGTTGATATGAAGAAGATTTATACCTTCAAAATTCATCAATCTTCAAGTCCTCAGAATTCTTCAAACCCTAACAAGAAATTAGAAGAAAAAAATTCAATTAGATTTATATGAAGAAGATTAACAAAACATAACTCATATCAAACAAATTGTTTTAGATTCACAGATTAAAGAATGGAAAAAATAAAAATGAAATAAAATAGATCGATTGAAAATAAAATGAAACAGATAGATTCATGGATTAACACTTACACAGATCGATGATTGAAAGGTATTGACAAGATTTACGTGATGTTTCTACCAAATCGATCGATGAAGAGAAGATTTACGTGATGTTCACTAAACCCTAGTTTTATCGCGGAGAGCAAAGAGAAGACTCGAAGAGAGAAGAAGGGGATAAGATTTGTGCGGTTTATTCACACGATAGGGTAAACTTGATAGAATGCACACGGTTCTTTCGCACGCTCAGGAGGGTGTTCTTGAGTGTTACTCGCACACGGTTCTTTTGCACGATTTTTTTCCAGCAGTTACTAATCGTGACACGAGACGGGCCGTCACTAAACTAGTAAAATTTCAGAATCGAAATATTGGTGTAACTAAATTTTCGTAACTGAAATTTTTAGTCACGAATTCGTGACGGCTACATGTTGGTTACGAATTTTAGTTACTAATCGCTGAATATGGTGTAGTGGGTGTACACATGTTTATAATTTCCTCACTGGGTTTGTTTGTCTTTTAGAAACGGCACCGATCAAACAATTACGTTCCTGGCATAAAGGCGGGAGGCATAGTCATTTTCTCTACCGGAGAGAATAAGAGTCATCATTTGATGATGAGAGCAACTCTGAAAATGGGGAACTACAATTAGTTGATTCAGGTTTTACTATGGTCACTTTGTTTACTATGGTCACTTTGTTTACTATGGTTACTTTGAATTTCCCTGATGACTTTGCTTTTATACTAAGGTCTAAACTGATGCAGGTGTACCACATCAGAGTGGCAAAGAAAACATTAACTCCCAAGACTTAGAGGATTCAGATAACGGAATGAGCAAGAGAAAACGTTCTGAGATTAACCTGCAACAAAGAAATCTTCAGTTACATATGCGTCGTACTGCAGATAGGGCAAGGCGAAGTTCAAATGCGAACCAAGAAACAAGTCATGCTGGTGCTTTTACATATTCTTCCCAAATTGACAGAGTTATCTTTTTATGGCATCCGTTTTAATTTTGTCATCGGTTCTTAAATTTAAACCCATTATACTAAGATTTTTAGTTTCGAAATTAAAATCAACTTTTTCCACCATGGAGGGTGGTCTTCCACCTCCTATAACACGTCCGACAACCCGCACTATCCTCAAATCCGATCAAGAACGTGTACATACTCAAAATGCAATGCGTAAGATCTGTTTCCATAATCATATGTCTTTGAATTCCTTAATAGTTCGATTTTGTGCCTTTAATGGTTTTGACATTTTCTTGGTTTTGGTTTCGACATCATGATTCTCAGTAGGGATGGAGAGTGATCGTGTCCCAGTTTTGAAGCCCACAACTCAAGCTTACGAGAGATATTAATCCAACCGTTAAGTCTATATTTTCAACTCTAAGGTCCGCTTTTTCTCGGGATTACGACGATCGTATTCGAATCCGAGGATGGTCTCGTAGATTTCTTTGTAAGTCAACTTTAACTATACTAACTCAAATTTAAACTATAATGTAAAAGTCACAATAAAGTGTTCCTCTCTGTTTTATTAAATGATGCCTTTAATATTCAGCCTGGACTTACTCATGTCGTTGATGGGCGAGAAGGAAATGGCAACACAAATTACAACCAACATGGAGACTAGCAAGGCATTATGTACTGATTCCGGTGGATCGAGATTTCAGAGAAAGGTACGTAAACACACCTTTTATGTAGCATATACTGAGATCTTATATTGCATATACAGCTCGCATCTGCAAAACACACCCTCTGAGTTTGATTTTAACATGTGGTGTTAAGACTACACCTTGCATATATATATTGATGAAGTTAAGTGATCAAATGAAAAAGGGGATCCTTGAACCGGCCGTAAATCAACTCAAATGGGAAGAACAAGAGTAGATAATGCTAACATAATCACTACGCACCGCAGTCCCAGATTTATTGAGCAAGTTCAGCACCAAGATGAGGACATCACAGAGGCATCCCGAAAAAGAAAGGGAAAATCAATTGCTCAAACACTGGTATGTGTAAAGTATGTTACGTCATTTAGATATTTTTAGAAAAAACATCCTAGACATAAGTTTTCATCATTAAAACAGACATTCATGTGATCTATGCATTCTCTATTGCCTTCATCATCATTAGTTATGTGGACAAATCCATAGGGATCGATTTTTCGTTGTTAACCATTCAAACAAGCTGTTGGTGGTAACTAATAGCAATAGATGCAGCTTAGTATATTACATGTTTATGTACAAATTCTTCTTTTGAGATACCAAAATAGGTTTTCTTTCTCTTTGAATTGAGACTTATGTTTAACAACAAAAATTTGGTAAACAGAAACAGCGCCGACCCAACAACTATTTTCCTGGAAGAGAAAAAGCAGGAGCCGTAGTTATTGGTGCTGCTGGAAAGAAAACCAATCATGATTCAGCAGATGATAGCAGCTCCGATGATGGGGAAACTGCCGCAGAAACTGCCCCGCATCAAGTAAGTGTACCACATCGCGGAGAAAGCAGTCATGCTGCCCGATTACCCTTGCGCAGAAGTCCAAGGTTCAGTCAACATCCTCAACATAGAGAACCACCACATATACAGGATATAATCGGTATAGTCGTATCTTTTTTACATCGCTATCTACATATATTTCAGCTTATAATATATCCATCGCCATCGGTCATTCATAGTTTTTTTGATGACCTAATGGTTATTTCACCGGTTCAATTTATGCAGCAACAGATGCCAGTCTTGCATTGAATCTACGTAGAAGTCCTCGACTTATGGCGCATGCTCAATCTCAAGAATCTCAACATACACAAAATGCAGCATGTAAGATTTTTTTACTTCTCTGAAGTGCAATAGTTAAATTATTTGAAAGGTATTTGGTTTTTTTGGACGCTAAATACATATAGATGTTAAGCTCTCTCGGTTTATTTTCAGCAAATCCACAAGGAAGTCGGATCGGAAGACATGTAGGTCGTCCACGTCGAAGTGTTGTGGGAAGATCTTCTTTCCATAATTGTGCAAGAGGACTTACTTACCAAGTTGGATTTGTAAAGTACCGTTTGCCACCATCAGAAACATGTCCAAAATGTCATGCAGAGCTTTTCTATCGTGAATCAGAGTATTTTTGTTGTGGTAAGGGAAAAATATCTTTACCATTTATTGAGCTACCTATAGAACTTCGGAGTTGTTTGATGACCAGGGACCAAGAGGAAAAGAGTTTAGGATCAACATTAGATCTTATAACCGTTGTTTTTCGCTTACTTCGATGGGGGTCTACTTTGATAGGGATCTTGCCGATGGTACTGAAGGAGTTTATACATTCCGCATTCAAGGCCAGCTTTACCATAGGATAGGTAGCCTTTTACCTTTAGATAGAGCAGCTCGACCGCGATATATACAAATATATTTTTATGGCACAGACCATGAGATTAAGTGGAGGATGAAGGAAGGTAATGATATGTTGGATAGGAATGTATTGAAGCTGTTAAGGGAAATATTGAATAGACATAATAGCTTTGTCCATGTTTTTCGTCAAGGTTCAGAAAGAGAAGATCTTTTGGATTGCCAGTTGATTATTAAAGAGCAACCTAAAGATCAGTTGCAGTACACTCTTCCAACTGCTTCCCAGGTTGCGGCTATTGTGCCGATAGATGATGAAAGTTACACACATACTGAACGTGAAATAGTAGTGCAGACAACGGGTGGGAATCTCTTGCAAGTCTTTGAGACAGGTGGTAATTACGATCCTATGCAGTATCCACTTTTACTCCCTTATGGAAGCTACGGGTGGGACATAAACAGCAAAGATGCAAACGAAAGAAAGATGTCAATCCGTGGATATTATTCGTACATTCTACAGGTATTAATACAGTCTTTAATTAAGAAAGCTTTTGAATTCATGTTTTTCCCGAATTATGACAAATCGTTCGGTATACCCTGCATGATATCTATATATATCCAGAGCCCTGAACTAACATTTTTAATCAATTTTTTGGGTGTTTTTCTATCTTTTTAATTGTTGGACAGATCCGAAACAATCATGATTCACTTTTTCTTCGAGGTGGGCGATTGTTGCAACAGTACGTTGTGGATAATTGGGTTAAAATTGACTCCGCCAGACTCAGATGGGTTACAGGTCATCAGAAGGAAATAAGGGCGGAGATCTACGAAGGACTACAAGATGCACAAAGAGCTGGCGAAACCAGCGTAGGTAAGTTACAAATAAAATACATGTGTGCATTATGTTTTTTCTTTCCTAACTCAAAGCTCTAGAATCCACTTTAGTTTTAAAAGAAAGCAAAACACTTGGTATGGTTCTATTTTTATATCCCAAGTACATCAAACATGCATGAATTCTTGATACCTTTTTTGTGTCAATAGACGAACTAGGCAAGAAGATAGTACTACCTTCATCATACATTGGTGGGCCACGTGATATGTACCAGCGATACCAAGATGCGATGGCATTAGTACAGAAATATGGGAAGCCTGATATATTTCTTACAATGACTTGCAATCCACTCTGGCCCGAGATTGTTGCTAATTTACGTCCTGGTCAATCTGCATCAGATAGACCTGATTTAACAACTAGAGTATTCCGTGCTAAATTTGAAGAGTTGAAAGAGGATATATTTAACAAGAATGTACTAGGAAGAGTAGCTTCTCATGTTCACGTGATTGAGTTTCAGAAAAGAGGTCTACCTCATGTCCATATGTTGATCATATTGGAAAAAGAAGACAAGTTACAAGGTCCTGATGATTATGATCGTATAGTTAGAGCAGAAATCCCTGATAAGAAGAAAGAGCCCGAATTATATAAGTGTGTGAAAAAATGGATGATTCATGGTCCATGTGGAAGCAAGTGCATGAGGGAAGGGAAGTGCAAGAGAGGGTTTCCGAAACAATTTTCTGAATGTACCGTGCAAGGCAAAGATGCTTACCCAGTCTACCAGAGGAGAGATGATGGAAATACTATACAAATGAGTAAGAACTTCATAGCGGACAATAGATTTGTGGTGCCTTACAATCCTTGGCTTCTTTAGAAATATGATTGCCACATCAATGTAGAAGTTTGTTCCACTGTCCAAAGTGTGAAGTATCTTTACAAGTACGTCTACAAGGGCCCGGATTGTATTTCCTTCCGAGTGCAACCAGTACAGCCAGAATCCGAGAATAACGAGGTAACACGCTATATCAATGCAAGATGGGTGTGTGCTCAAGAGGCAATGTGGAGGATATACAGGTTTGCAATGAATAAGATGTGTCCAGCAGTTCAACGATTGCACTTGCATCTTCCCAAACAAAATAGTGTCCTGTTATATGAGCATCAAACAACGATGAGGTCTTAGCAAATGAAAATAATTCCAAAACGATGTTGACGGAGTATTTTGTTACAAATGCATGTGATCCTATGGCTAGGCGATGGTTGTATCGGAGTTTCTGAACACTACACATGGGACAAAGCAATTAAGAAATGGCATAGAAGAAGAACAAAACAGAGGGTGATTGGTAGGGTATATTCTGTGCCCCCTGTTGCGGCTGAAAGGTTTTTTCTGAGGCTCATACTTATGCATGTTAGGAGTGCTACTTCATACGAAGATTTGTTGACGCTGACGGCGAAGATATCATACATTTAAAAGTGCAGCCGAGGCACGAGGATTGTTGGAGAATGATAATAGTTTGAGGGAATGTATGGCCGAAGCAGCAACAAACAAGATGCCATCTGCTTTGAGAACTCTTTTTGGTAGCATATTGGTTTTCTGCAACTCGGTGGACGTTAGAAAGTTATGGGACGAGTTCTTCAATGACATGGTTGAAGATTATGCAAGTTCAAGTGATATAAGCTCGGTATACTTATCAGATCGTCTTCTCAGAGAGCTGGGTCAAATGCTTCATCAACATGGAAAGCGTTTAAAAGATTATGATCTTCCGGAAATTGTCGGCATATTAGACGATAATTTACAGTGTCGATTTGATCGAAGAGGAGGTATCCATTCCGGTTTCCAAGAAGATATGATGAATGTGGACAAGTTGAATGAAGATCGGTCCAAGGCTTATGATACAATTATGGTGCCGTCCGAAGAAAAGAAAGCAGAGTCTTCTTTATTGATGGTCCAGGAGGTACCGGGAAGACTTTTCTCTACCGTGCTATTTTGTCGACCGTCAGAAAAAGTGGTGGTATTGCCATAGCAACAGCCTACGTCTGGAGTTGCAGCTACTATGCTACCTGGTGGAAGAACTGCACACTCGAGATTCAAGCTTCCATTCACCCCGGCTGCAACTTCTACATGTGACATCGCTAAAAATGACAAGTTGGCCGATCTACTCCGTCAAGCTACCGTGATTATGTGGGATGAAGCTACCATGGCACATCGGTATTCTGTCGAGGCATTCGATACGACTATGAGAGATATAACGGGTAACAAGAAGCCGTTTGGTGGTAAGATTGTTATTATGGGAGGTGATTTCCGCCAGGTTCTTCCAGTTGTACCAAAAGCTTCAAGGGGGCAAATGGTTGATTCGTGTCTTACCCGGTCGGCTCTGTGGAGACATGTAGAGATTCTTTGTCTGAAGAAGAATATGCGTGCAGTGGGCGATACGTCTTATTCTGATTTCTTGATGCGAGTTGGTGATGGAAATGAAACTTCTTTGGCAAATGACATGATAAAGATTCCAGATGATATGGTGATACCCTGGACTGGTGAAGATTCAGTGTCCCAACTGATAGATGCTACCTTTCCCGACTTGCGATAATTCGAGGATCAAGATTACTTGCTTAATCGGGCACTTATCACACCACTTGAATGAGCATGTCGACAAGTTAAATGATCGAGTGGTTAGCATGTTTCCGGCAAGATCATACGTATTATTCATTTGATTCCGTGGAAGATGATTTCCAAAATCTCTATCTTCAAGAACAGTTGAACGGAATAGCCCCTGGTGGTTTACCTCCTCATGAGTTGAAATTGAAGCTAGGAGCACCCATTATGTTACTGAGGAATGTTAGTGCCAAGAACGGCTTATGCAATGGTACTAGGCTAATCATAAAGAAGTTCTTTCCAAATTGTATCGACGCAGGATCCTCGAGTGGAAATTCAAATGGGTAAAAGAGTATTCCTCCATAGGATGCCAATGAGCCCGCCAGAGAATCTTGAGATGCCGTTCAAGATGATTCGCAAGCAATTCCCAGTACGTATGTGCTTTGCATTCACTATCAACAAAGCACAAGGACAAACAATTGAAAACACCGGTATTTATCTTCCCGAGCATGTCTTCAGTCATGGACAATTGTATGTTGGGCTTTCAAGGGTGTTTCAAAGAACAACACTAAGGTATTAATCAAGAAAGGAAGCGTTGCTAATAAAGTTGGAACGTTCACCAAGAACGTTGTGTACAAGGAAGTTCTTACATAGTCCTAGCTTAGGTAAACATCTTACGAATTAATGTCGCAACGTTCTTAGTGGTTGTATTTGTTTTTTACTTAATATATTTTTTTTCCTTTTCCTATATTATTTTAGTGTTGTTTCATCCCACATTTTGGTGTCTATTGTGTATGGATTTTTCACTCGCTGGAATGTAAGTCGCATCAAAAACAATAATTTTTATTTTAAAGGCGGATTTCCGCCTTAGTATTATAGTTTGTTATCCCGTAAATTTTGTAACCGAACGACTACTCGGCAGGTGCATCGCACGTGCGTATTTACTAGTGCTTTGAAAAGGGAGATTCTTAACCCGGGATCTAATTCTTTAGCTCCTGGTTGGGCTTGTATTATATATTGACCAAATATTAGTATAGTTCGTTCGTTTTCTGTTAGAGTGGCGCATATACCCCGTAGGTGACATTACGGGGTGGTAGCTAGTATAGTCTACCGGAGCTGGCCAAAATATATTTGCCAAGCACATAACTGTTGTCCAGACTTGAATGCAACGCCCACCTTATACTCCCATGCTCCTTAGAAATAAACTACTATGTGTTTTCTTTTTCTCTAAGCCCACCACTGCAGGAGGTCAAACTTCACATCCGAGTTTCTCAAAACAGAGTATGCATCGCCTAAGTTGGAAACTTGTAGCAACTAGTGGAATAACAATTGAATGAGAAAGCCATATAAAATATTGAACGACTGGCAACTGGCAGGTGATATAGCCAAGTGGCAAGGCACCGGTTTGACACAGCTGTTAATATGCGCCTGCTTCCAGAAGAATCATTTTTTAGGCATATAAATTCTTAAGTTCTTAACATAACCGACTATATTTACGTGTCACTGATTTTTTTGAATCGGGTAGGTGTTTGTCAAATTTCCTAGGTGAGATTTTGGTCCAAATACCCATTCAAATCGGAATCAACTAGCGATTTTTAGATTTCTTAGCCGATTTTGACTCGAGCAAGCCGGTCTGGGTTTTTTCCCGATAGAAAGATGAAATTATACTATTAACTAGCAAAAATAGTATAATAAATTTTACAATTTCTTTTTTATAAAAAAACATTGGAAGTAATGCTAGATTTTTGAACTCTTTATTGCAACTGTGTAGACATATGTTGGAGATTTTTTTTATCCTAGCTTCCTTTGCAATGTAATCCACTGCTGACTTATGTCTTCTATTTATGTACTTCACCTGAGCTTGGGGTAATTTACCTAATATTATCTTGGTTTCTTCCAAAGTGTTCTCTGTTATCCAATTAATTTATGTGCTTACCTTGTTGATGGTGTCTGCCAAAACTTTAAAATCAGTGACTATAGCAACACTTGACAAAATGTTCTCCTTAACCAAGTGACTGCCTTTAACAAGGCTTTTAAGCCCACTTCGATCCCGCTGATATATGCATGAAAATCTCATGATTAACTGAGTACAATAAAAAGGCGTAACCCATGGAATAATCTTCTTTCTTAAAGGAAGCATCAATAAATATTATCCAATCCATGTTTATGTTGGACCAATTATTTCTCACCAAAACTCCTTCATGTGGTTTTCTTGATCTCGGTTTATTAGAAAGTTGTAGATATTTTAGACTAAGAAATTTCCTCAATGATGTGCTTTCATCTAATTTTGTCTTGTTCTTGTGTCCTTGGCGTTATTGCTTGGATTTTTGCTCTGTCTTCTGCATGAAAATATATGTCCAATTTTTCTCGATCCCATTTATTATCCTCTGTTGTTATCTCTTGAACCATTTACGGTGCCGGTTCTTGTAAATTAGTTGGTTTTGTGACTGTGTCAGCATTTAGAATCCCCCGGTATTCGCATATTTTTGTAGAGGCTCCATTTTTAAATTGCAAACAAAATTATCCTTAATTAGGGTTAAACCTTTATGGATACTCGTCTGAATCCATGATAAATTGGAGGATCTACAAGATTCTAGAGGGTCGGAGTCTGGGTAGTATTAAACTTCTAAGAGTTGGGCCCAAAGTTGATCCCGATCCGAGATTAGCTTACTGGCAAGTTTTATGAGGAGCGTTATTTTAAAATGATACGGGTGTTTAATTCCTAGTCCTCCTTGAGAGATAGGTTTGCATATGCTTGCCCAAGCTCTTATGTATCCTCTTCTGTTTTTGGATTTATCCTTGTTCTACCGTAAATCTTTTTGGATACGGTCCAATTGGTTAAGAGTTTCTATGAGAAGCTCAAGAATTTGCATTTGGTATGTTTGATAGGCTTGGAGAATAGATTTTATTAGCACTATTCGACCGACTTGTGAAAGAAGTTCTGATTTCCAGCCTTGCAAGGTAGCATAACATTTTTGAAGAAGAGGATTGGAATTTTCTTTCCATAATTGTCGGAAAAGAGAGGGGTGTCAAGATATATGTCACTTTTTTGCCATTAACGAGGTTTTTGGGATTTTGGCTATTTGGATGAATGCGAGGGCTGAAGTCTATGTTGCACGGACACTCCAAGAAAGATGCCGTAACCGTGTCGGACACGTAAATGGACACGACACGGTTACGACACTTCTCGACACTCGATGGACACGCCACATCATGTGTCGCGTAAAAATTGTTATTGGACACTTTGCGGACACCAATTGGACACTTTCGGACACGTCATAAATGATTTATTTTGGTTTGGAAAATCAAAATAAACTAAATAAGACGCTAATTTATTCTTGTTTTAGTCAAATCCAAGCATGATTCATGAAAAACTTTACCATTATTATATTATTATTAATTTTATATAATTAGTAATCAGATATTTTAAAAATAAGAGTAATTATTTTGTTGGGTAGATTGTAGTAATATTTTATTTTAATGATGTGAATAATATACCGTAACCCGTTTTTTTTTAGATTTGACGTGTCCCCGTAACCGTGTCGTGTCATAACCGTGTCCCGTGTCCGTGTCCGTGCAACATAGGCTGAAGTAAATCCCATATTTTTGAAGGTTTACCATTTGCCCTGTGATTTCCCCGAATCTTGATAATAAATCCTGAAGATTTTTTGCCTCCCCATAAATCGACTTTTGTGAATAGGAAACAGTCTGCGAAGAACATATGGGAGATGTTCGGGGAGTGTTTATTTATTTTAAGCCCAAATATATTTTTCTCCACTATCTTTTTTTCTAGGAGCCTAGAGAAAATTTCCATGCAAATTAGCTATAGCTAAGGAGATTGCGTATTGCCTTGTGTTAACCCCCTCGATGTGGAAAAAGTCGGTCTAAGAGCTCCGTTTAGGAGTACAGAGAAGGATGTGGTTGAAATACATTGCATGATGATAACTACCCAAGTATTGTTAAAATAAAACGCATCTAGTGCCGATTTGATGAAGCTTCACTCCACCCTATCAAAGGCTTTTGAGAGATTCTAATTTTAGAGCAACATGACCCTTTTTGGCTTTTGTAATTTCCATCGAGTGTATGAGTTCGTGGTATATGATTATGTTATCGGTAATTTATCTACCGGGGAGAAAGGATGATTGATTAGGGGAAGTTAATATATTCAGGATGGGTTTTAACATGTTTGCAATCTTGGATATGATTTTGTAGATAACATTAATTAGGCTGATTGGTCGAAAGTCCACTGGAGTTTGTGAGGTGGCTATCACTGGGATAAGAGTTATATAAGAGTGGTTAAACTGTGGATTTAGTTTTCTATATTTACATAAACCTTGAACAAAGCTAATGATGTTTGGGCCCAAGATCTCCCAATTAGTTTTGAATAAACCTAGTTGAAACTCATCTGAAGCCCCCACTAATTCATTTTAGAAATTGTATTCCAAATTTATTATTTAGAATGGATTTCGATGAGAGATAAATTTCCATCTTCTGAAATACAAAGCTCAGTGATATCCGAAAGGTTGCCGTGATATATCCGCTTATGATATTATGATTTTTACCATACTTCCACCAATTGAAAGAACATATTTCATCTGAATTCATAATAAGTGTCATGGGATTTATTTCAAAGTAAACTTAATTTGTCTCTTTTTAACAATCCCTAAATATCGTTCCTCCTAGATGCGCATCTGATCAAGGATTAGTGAACTCTAGAATCTAAGGTCGGGCTCATTTACCAATAGTGACTTATTACAATGCCTTTAATATTCATAAAATTTGTACTTATTGTTAGAGCACTGCTCGGTCGAACTCGCAAGCGTTGCTATCTCAAGCTTGTTTGTCAAGTTTAGTTGCCATAACTATAAGTCTTGATTTCTAATCTACTTATAGCTAAGTCTCTGATTAGGATAGAAAGTGTAGTTGAGCTTTAGACTTCACGGCGTTCATCGATTGAAGACGAAGAACTACTAAGGGGAGCTTGTGTAACTTCATCAACAAAAGGTATGTGGAGACTTGAACTCATCTATCACTCAAAAGTCTATCTACTCTATCTCTTATTTGAGACAAAAGTCGTATAGCTATATAGACTTCGATTATGCACATTTGATGTTTCGAGTTGAGTTTAACTCGATTACATATTTCTCGAAATATGTGTTGGTAAGCTTTCGGTTTAACCAACTTCATCTTATATTCTTGACGAAAGTCAAAAGATGATCATGTGAAAATCGCCTGGTAACATCTTATATGATTTGTGCGAGACAATCATTTGGTGTAGACTCGGAATATTTCGTATTGATCATTCGATCATTTGAAAATTACTTTGAAGCTAATAGTTTGTGTGAGACAGATATTCCCGTCTTCTAAGAATGTTTCAATGATTGAAATGGGAGTTTAGAATAATTAACCATGATTGGATATAGCACAGTATGCATACTTGTATGCTAACTGTTGCAAGTTATTCCAAGTCCGGGAACCATAGTTTGCATACCCGTATGCGTACTGGTAGGTTTAATGAAAGTCCGGGAACTTAGTATGCATACCCGTATGCGCACTGGCATAAGTTCAAGTCCGGGAATTCAACTGAGTTTGGAGGTATGCGTACACGTTTGCATACTTCAGTAGGTTATGTTCTAAAATCGGTTTGTTCATGAACTAAAACATTTATATATTAAGGAATACAATATTTTGAAAACCGTGGCTATAATGTTCATGAATTGATTCGAGTGAATCAAAATAGATTTTTCTTCAACTGTGTTTTGTATACTTCTATGAGAATATAAAAAATTGAACAACTCTAGAACTAGTTTCATTTGAGTCATTTGAACTAGTTGTGATTGAGATGAACAAGGTTGATATGAAAGTGTTCATATGGCTAACTTCGCTTAACTATTGTTGAGCCAACAAGGTGTACACGTTACGGTTACTCTTATCTAAATGAAGTCACTTTTCATTTACGGTTACTCTTATCTAAATGAAGTCACTTTTCATTTGTGTGTAACAATCTAAGTTCTATCCAACGATTGAAAGATATTAGCTTGAGCCTAATCAGGTTTTCATCTAACGGTGAATATTGAATGCTTTTTACCAAGGTAGCATTGATTGCAAATCCCGATTTGAAGATTATATAAGGAAAACTCTAGCAGAAGAAGAAATGTACAAGAGCAACCAACGATTGTAGAAACCTAATCCCCACATCTCCTGTGTGATACTAGTTGCGACTAGAGTCGATTCTCTTTTAACCTAGGTTTTTGCTAAAACCATTATAGGTTAACGACTTAAAGACTTCATTGGGATTGTAAAGCCGACTAGCTCGCGACCCAACTATTTTTAACTATGAGAGGGTGCGATGATGAGAGCGTAGTTGCATGTTGAGCAGATCTTGCTTAAGAGAACTATTCTATCATATTGAGTACTATCTTCTCTAAGATTTGCTCGAGATTTAATCTCCTAAAATGGTTTGAAGGTCGATTGGCAAGATAAAAAGTAGTCACAAACATCTTCGTCTCATCGTTTGTGATTCCACAATATCTTGTTTCGCTACGATCAAGAAGAGTTTGAACGTGAAAGGAACTATTACAACCGTAACAGAATAATAAGATTCGAGGCTAGATCATGCAAGAAACTATGGTGGACGAAGGCAAAATAACCGTGGAGGCGAGGAAGTCATAGAACGATGGGGAACACATTAAGATGCCTCCATTGAATGCTCTTATCTAAATGAAGTCACTTTTCATTTGTGTGTAACAATCTAAGTTCTATCCAACGATTGAAAGATATTAGCTTGAGCCTAATCGTTTTTCATCTAACTTTGTGAATATTGAATGCTTTGTTACCAAGGTAGCATTGATTGCAAATCCTCTTTGAAGATTATATAAGGGAAAACTCTAGCAATCAATATCCCGCATGACCAATTTATCCTCGGGAAACCTAATCCCCACATCTCCCAAATATTTCCAAGTGATACTAGTTGCGACTAGAGTCGATTCTCTTTTAACCTAGGTTTTTGCTAAAACCATTATAGGTTAACGACTTAAAGACTTCATTGGGATTGTAAAGCCAGACCCAACTATTTTCTCTGTAGTTGCATGTTCTGATCTTGCTTTATTCTATCATATTGAGTACTATCTTCTCTAAGATTTGCTCGAGATTTAATCTCCGATTGGCAAGATAAAAAGTAGTCACAAACATCTTCGTCTCATCGTCCATACGATTAAGATTATTGTGAGGTGATTGATATCACTTGGATGTTCTTCGGGAATATAAGTTCGGTGTATCAATTGGTTCCTGTTCACCTTGATTTATCAAAAGACGGAACAAAACTCGTAGGTATTTCTGTGGGAGACAGATTTATCGATTCAATAGACTTTTCTGTGTGATACAAATTTGTTTATCAAGTCTTCGACTTTGGGTCGTAGCAACTCTTAGTTGTGGGTGAGATCAGCTAAGGGAATCAAGTGCCCAGAATCCGACGTGGTTCTAGAGGCGTAAGGAACGCGACTGTACCTTGATCAGTATGAGATTGGTTAGGGCTCAACTACATTCCATTCCAAAGTTAACTTGGAGTAGGCTAGTGTCTGTAGCGGCTTAATACATTGTGGTGTTCAAATCTGGACTAGGTCCTGGGGTTTTTCTGCATTTACGATTTCCTCGTTAACAAAATTTCTGGTGTCTGTGTTATTTGTTTTCCGCATTATATTTTCTATATAATTGAAATATCATAGGTTGTGCGTAGTTCAATCAATTAGATAATCCAAACTTTGGTTATTGATATAAATTGATTGACACTTGAACATTGGTATTTGGTACCGTTCAAGTTGTTTCACATAATAATCAGGCTCGCGGATTTCTATCTCTGTTTGATTTGTTGATTACATTGTGAAACAAAGATACAAATCTTGGATATATTTCCATTGATTGAGTCTGACTGTCTAGTTGATTCTCTTGGAATTATGTTGGAGTTTGTCCATACAGATTGCCTAAACGAAATATTAGGTATGGTTGTTAGACCCTCGCTTTTTCAATTGGTATCAAAGCAGACAAACACGTTTAAGACATCATAAGTCTGTGTTTGTAGAAATCTGACTCTATGGATAATAAAGTCTCTATAAACGCTTCACCAAGATTTAACTATGATCTTAGAGAACGTTCTGAAGTGCTAGTTATTCTCCAGAAGAAGTTAGAGAAACAAATCCGGATCAATTCTGGTCTTGTTGCAGAAATTGCAAAGTACAAGGATTTGAAGTCTGTCAAAATATATTCAATGGATCTGAATAACTCCTTTATTTCTTCCCTGAAGAAATGTCAGAAGTCGGGGGATAAGCGAGGCTTAGGCTTTATGAAATCTGATGTGACTCAGAACTACTCAGATATGTTGGTCCATGTATGTTCTGTGATTCTCATAATCATTTCCAACATACATGTACATCTTTCAAGAAAAGTTTAAAGGTTGCTAGTAATCTTCACAAGAAAGCTGAACAACTGTTTACTTCTATAAAAAGGTGTAAAAATCTAGCAAGAAATCCCAAACGGGATAGTAGTGTTAGTATGGGAGCTTTTGCTCTAAAATCAACATCACCCTTTCAATGGTTCCTTGATAGTGGATGTAGCCGACATATGACTGGAGATCTTTCGTGCTTTATGAATTCAATCGACTTTGAAGGAGGTCATGTAACATTTGTAGATGGGAGTTGTTGCTACATAAGCAAGAAGGGGACGATCAAACTTCTTGGCGTTCCTAAAATCGATGATGTAGTGTACGTTAAAGGTATGACTGCTAATCTTCTTTCTGTTAGTAAAATTTGTGACAAAGTCCATAGAGTTGTCTTCAATTCGAATGGATACGACATTATAGACAAAACTGGAAAAGTAATTTTTCATGGAACTCGTGGTAAAAATAATTGTTATCTTCTTGATACTCGGTTTAGCAATTGTTGCAATTTGACTAAGGTGGAATCTACACATCTTTGGCATGAGCGTTTTGGTCACATCAATTATCGCCTTCTAACTAAGATCATCAACAAAGAACTTATTAGAGGTGTTCCCAAAATCAATGCTAAGATTGATGGTGTCTGTGGTGCCTTTCAAAAGGGTAAACAAACGAAAGTTCCACATAAATCATCTCAAGATATTTTCACTAAAGCTACACTTGATTAAATTCATATGGATCTTTTTGGTACTATTCAACAAACTACGGTTGCTTGGAAGAAGTATGCTTTATTTATGGTATATGATTACACCAGATTCACTTGGGTGGCATTTTTAGCTCATAAGTATGAAACCTTGAATTCAAGATTATTGTTAATAGAATCCAGAACGAACAAGATCGCAAGCTAAATAAAATTATGAGCGACCGTGGAACTGAATTCAAGGACACTAAGGTGTTTGAATTCTGTGAAAAACTGGGGATTATTCAAAACTCACCACCCGTTACTCCTCAAGATAATGGAGTTGCATAAAGGAAGAATATGAACATTCAGGAAATGGGCAGGGTAATGCTCCATAACAAAAACTTACCATTAAGGTTTTGGGGAGAAGTTGTTTTTACAACATGTTATTTGATCAACCGTGTTTACCTACGGTCAAAAACCTTGAACACTCCGTACGAGTTGTGGTACGGTATAAATCCCAGCTTGCACTATCTCAGAGTGTTTGGAAGTAAGTGCTACATTCTGAAAGATCGACAACAGAAAGGGAAATTTGATACCAAAAGCGATGAAGGTATCTTTCTTGGCTATGCATCTGATAGACATGGTTTTCGAGTATTTAATCTCAGAATCCAAGTTATGATGGAATCTGCAAATTTCATCATTGATGATCTGAGCAATTTTCGTCATGATAACCATCCTGCTGAATTGCCTCCAACTGAAACAATTGAGAAAGTCAAGGAAATCCCAGAATCAGTTGAAGTTGTTCCAACTGTTGTTGATCCTGATATTTCTAGTGACGGGGAGAAGAGCATTGATCAGGCTATTCTTGTTGAACAAGAACGTGTTCCTCCGCGACACCTCTGGGTTCAAAGGAATCATGATACTAAAAATATTATTGGGGAAAAGATTCTACAGCTAAGACAAGAGGACAACTTCAAAATATTTGTAATTTTGGTTGTTATCTATCGCAAGTAAAACCGAGAAATATTGATGAATCTCTTGGCGACCCCTTTTTGGTGAATGCAATGCATGAAGAGTTAAATAAATTTCAAAGACAAGACGTATGGGAGCTCGTACCTTGTCCCTCCAATGTCAACATTGTTGGTACCAAATGGATATTCAAGATCAAGTCTGATGAATTTGGCACCATTGTCAGAAACAAAGCCAGACTTGTCGCTCAGGGATATTCACAGATTGAAGGTATCGACTTTGACGAAACCTTTGCTCCTGTGGCACGCCTTGAGTCCATTCGGTTGTTATTGGCTCATGCTTGTTTTATTAAGGTTAACCTGTTTCAAATGGACATAAAATCCGCATTCCTAAACGGAAATTTAAAGAAAGAAGTCTATGTTGCTCAACCTAAGGTATTTGAAAATCCTGATTTCCCAGATCATGTCCTTAAGCTCAAAAAGGCATTATATGGGCTAAAACAAACCTCGTGCCTGGTTCTAAAATCTAACTACTTCTCTTCTTGGGAAAGGTTTTTCGAGAGGTGGAGCTGATAAAACATTGTTTACCAAATGGAGTGGGAAAGATGTTGTCATTGCTCAAGTTTATGTAGATGATATCATCTATGGTTCAACTTCTGAGAAACTTGCAAAAGATTTTCAAGTCTCTCTTGGTAAGGAGTTTGAAATGAGCAATGTTGGTGAATTAAAATTATTTTTAGGATTACAGATTCAACAACATAAGGATGGAATTTACTTATCTCAAGAAAATTATGCTAAGGATCTTGTGATAAGGTTCGGGCTTGATAAGTCAACTCCAAAACTGACGCCTATGCCCACTACTGGTAAGCTACACCGAGATGAGAAAGGAGTAAATGTGGATCAAAAGCTTTATCGATCTATCATTGGAAGCCTCTTATATCTTACAACTACTAGACCTGATATTGCTTTTAGTGTTGTTTTTTGTGCTAGATTTCAGGCTAATCCAAAGGAATCTCATCTTGAAGATGCAAAGAGGATCATGCGATATATCCAACACACTATCCGGTATGTTCTATCTTATACTTTTGATACTAACACTGATCTTACTACCTATTCAGATGCAGATTAGGTCAGGATGTGTTGAAGACAGAAAGAGTACTTCAGGGGGATTTTACTATGTTGGGTTGAATCTTGTGGCATGGCATAGCAAGAAACAAAACTCACAATCCCTGTCTACATGAGAAGCAGAATACATTGCTGCAGGTTCGTGTTGTACTCAACTTCTATGGATGAAACAAATGCTTGCTGATTATGGAATTGACACTGGTGTAATGAAGATCTTTTGTGACAACTCAAGTGCGATTCGCATCACTGAGAATCCTGTTGAGCACTCAAGAACTATAAACATTGACATAAGGTATCATTTTATTAGAGATCTCTATGAAAATGGTATTATCAACATGAAATTTGTGCCTTCCGAACAACAGTTGGCTGATATTCTCACCAAACCTTTAGATACTGTTATATTTCAACACTTACGACGCTCTATTGGTTTTAGTTTTCTAGACTTTTGCCCCTGGACTCATTTATATCTATTGGCAATCAAGGCTTAGAACTTCATTGTAGTGTTGTTTCAATTCCACATTTGTTTCTACGTAGATAAGAGTTCTGTTAGGGATCAAAAGTTTTAAAAATAAATCCTTCTTTTTCTTGTAAAATTAAGGTCGCTCTTGTTGTTCTTTCAGTAATGACATTTTATGGGGGAGAGTTCTTAATTGAACTTGTGCTTAGTTGTCAAATCTTTGTGGGGAGTGCGGCTGTGGAATATTGTAGGAGTTATCTTGTATCTTTATAAACTCCTTGATGAATACACTAAGTTTCGACTATGTGAAATCATCGAAACAAAGTTGATATGTTCTGTTTTAGTCATGAAGTATTCTATGAGAATTTCATTATGATCCCACTAGTTTTCGTACCTTCGCCAATTTATATTGACAAAAAGGGGGATAATTACTGTGTAGTTCACACTACAAATACATATAGTTTACGGATCATTATGTAAGGGGGAGTGGTTTTCATTGTGAGATGAAGTATTGACTAAGGGGGAGTGATACATATCACCATAGTATTGTTGTCAAAGTCAATTGGACTTTGATGCTGTGTAATAATATTATGACATTGTATAACAATGATTAAGAGCTACTGTTTTCTCATTGTTATATCTACGGATCTTCAACAACTATGATGTTGATTTTAACACGTTCAGAATCACTATAGTACTTGGAAGTGACGAATATTACGAGTAATGTTGAAGAACCAAGAAAATCGAGCATTTGGATGAGAAGCTACAAAGTTTATTTATTTTGTAATCCATATGTATTGGTAGTTTTGTCACTAAAATTGACAAAGGGGGAGATTGTTAGAGCATTGCTCGATCGAACTCACAAGCGTTGTTGTCTCAAGCTTGTTTGTCAAGTTTAGTTGCCAAAACTATAAGTCTTGATTTCTAGTCTACTTATAGCTAAGTCTCAGATTAGGATAGAAAGTGTAGTTGAGCTTTAGACTTCACGACGTTCATCGATTGAAGAGGAATAACTACTAAGGGGATCTTGTGGAACTTCATCGGGTATGTGGATAATTGAACTCATCTATCACTAAAAAGTTTATCTACTCCATCTCCGATTTGAGACAAAAGTCTTATAGCTATATAGACTTCGATTATACACATTTGATATTTCGAGCTGAGTTTAACTCGCTTACATATTTCTCGAAATATGTGTTGGTAAGCTTTCTCTTTAACCAAGTTCATCTTATATTCTTGACGAAAGTCAAAAGATTATCATGTGAAAATCTCCTGGTAACATTTTATATGATTTGTGTGAGACAGTCATTTGGTGTAGACTCGGAATGTTTCATATTGATTATTCGATCACTTGAAAATTGCTTTGAAGCTAATAGTTTGTGTGAGACAGCTATTCCCGTCTTCTAAGAATGTTTCAATGATTGAAATGGGAATTTAGAACAATAAACCATGATTGGATATATCACAGTATGCGTACTTGTATGCTAACTGTTGCAAGTTATTCCAAGTCCGGGAACCATAGTGTGCATACCCGTATGCGTGCTGGTTGGTTTAATGAAGGTCTGGGAACTTAGAATGCATACCCGTATGCGTACTGGCGTAAGTTCAAGTCCGGGAATTCAACTGAGTTTGGAGGTATGCGTACACGTTCGCATACTAGCGAACCCAAACTAAGTCCGGCTACTTAGGTATGTGTACCCGTTTGCATACTTGAGTAGGTTATGTTCTAAAATCGGTTTGTTCATGAACTAATACATTTATATATTAAGGAATGCAATCTTTTGCAAACCGTGGCTATAATGTTCATGAATTGATTCGAGTGAATCAAAATCGATTTTGCTTCAATTGTATCATGTATACTTCTATAAGAATATAAACAATTGAACAACTCTAGAAGTTTCATTTGAGTCATTTGAACTAGTTGAGATTGAGATGAACAAGGTTGATATGAAGGTGTTCATATGGCTAACTTCGGTTAACTATTGTTGAGCCAACAAGGTGTACACGTTTAGGTGCGGTTACTCATATCTAAATGAAGTCACTTTTCATTTGTGTGTAACGGTTGAAAGATATTAGCTTGAGTCTAATCAGGTTTTCGTGTAACGGTGACTATTAAATGCTTTGTTACCAAGGTAGCATTGATTGCAAAACCTGATTTGAAGACTATATAAGGGAAAACTCTAGCAACTGGGAAACCTAATCCCCATACCTCATGTGTGATACTAGTTACGACTAGAGTCGATTCTCCTTTAACCTAGGTTTTTCCTAAAACCATTATAGGTTAACGACTTAAAGACTTCATTGGGATTGTGAAGCCAGACCCAACTATTTTATCCGTAGTTGCGTGTTCTGATCTTGCTTTATTTTATCGTATTGAGTACTATCTTCTATAAGATTTGCTCGAGATTTAATCTCCGATAGGCAAGATAAAAAGTAGTCACAAACATTTTCGTCTCATCGTTTGTGATTCCACAATATCTTGTTTCGCTACCATACGATTAAGATTATTGTGAGGTGATTGATATTACATGGTTGTTCTTCGGTAATATAAGTTTGGTGTATCAAGTGGTTCTTGTTCACCTTGATTTATCAAAAGATGGAACAAAACTCGTAGGTATTTCTGTGGGAGACAGATTTATCTATTCAATAGACTTTTCTGTGTGATACAAATTTGTTTATCAAGTCTTTGACTTTGGGTCGTAGCAACTCTTAGTTGTGGGTGAGATCAGCTAATGGAATCAAGTGCGCAGAATCCGACGTGGTTCTAGAAGCGTAAGGAACGCGACTGTACCTTGATCAGTGTGAGATTGGTTAGGGCTCAACTACATTCCAGTCCGAAGTTAAGTTGGAGTAGGATAGTGTCTGTAGCGGCTTAATACAGTGTGGTGTTCAAATCTGGACTAGGTCCCGGGGTTTTTCCTGCATTTATGGTTTCCTCGTTAACAAAATTTATGGTGTCTGTGTTATTTCTTTTCCGCATTATATTTCTATATAAATGAAATATCACAGGTTGTGCGTAGTTCAATCAATTAGATAATCCAACCTTTGGTTGTTGATATAAATTGATTGACACTTGAACATTGGTCTTTGGTACCGTTCAAGTTGTTGCACATAATAATCAGGCTCGCGGATTTCTATCTGTTTGATTTGCTGATTACATTGTGAAACAAAGATACAAATCTTGGATACATTTCCATTGATTGAGTCTGACTATCTAGTTGATTGTCTAGGAATTATATTGGAGTTTGTCCATACAAATTGCCTAAACGAAATATTGGGTGTGGTTGTTAGACCCCCGCTTTTTCAGTTATTCTAGTTGTGTTATCTCTACCCAATTCTAATACCTTTGTTGGTTAGTATGTTTTAGGGATTTTTTATTGTCTTATTTTTGTAATTATTATCTTATTTTTTCATTATTCAAAATCTAACTTACTTCAAAATGAATAATAATTGGTTTATTTTTCGCATTTTATTTGCCAATATAAATATATAAGGTTTTCAGGAGGGCAGAGACCGCTAAGTTGTGATCAAAATCGATACGCATATGTTGAGCAAATTACCTAGCTAATTATCTACAATCAACTGTGAATTGAAGAACACCTAGTTGATTATGGGTAAAGTTTTAAATATGGGATGAAAATTGACAAAGAAGGTTAGAACACCTTGACCATTTTTAAAATCAAAGTTGACACAAAAATTACAGCAGTAGGTTTAAAAGGAAAGGGTACCAACTTAGCTGATTGTGGAGCTTTTTGGACATAAAATTATAATCAGCTCCTTTAAGTGGTTAGACCTAGGGGATTCTAGTATTTCAACACTTTTTGTATAACTTTAAATAACCATAATCGTCTAGGTTTTATTTTCAACCTAGCCCATTTGAAAAGGAAAGGGTACCAAGTACACCACCTTCATTCGCGAACCTGCGTGGACAAGACCTAAAACAATTACCAAGTTTTCAACAATAAAGACCGTTGTATAGTATTATATATAAAGCTTCTCTCTTTTTCTTGGACTTCTATATGGATAGACCAAAGGTCCATGTACCTGATTGTGTGCAAGTTCTTGGACGATCTCAAAAATTAATATCCAAGATCAACCTAGTATATAACCGAATTGCACAAGATCTACAATCCAACAAGTACAAGACTTATGATCTATATTTCAAGATATGATTCAACAAGAACAAGTCTTGTGAGATCTCAACCAATAAGGGATCGAAAACTATCTAGGTTGATTTCTTACTACTCGTAATATTCATATTATAAAGGTAAACAACATAATGTGTAAAGTAAAATAACACAAGACGCCATAATTTCGTTAATGAGGAAACTGCAAACGCAGAAATCCTCGAGGGACAAGACCTAGTACAGTTTGAACACGGCACTATATCAGGCCGCTACAGACACTAGCCTACTATCACCGGACTAAGATATAATTGAGATAGAATTTACCCTCCAAGGAACTCAGCTTCAGTCATTCTCATATGCATCTCTAAATCTATCGTGATTTTACACACTTGATTTCCTTAGCTGGCGTCAGTTACATCTTAAGAGTTGCCTCATCCTTAATGAAGAATTTTAATACATATCTTTCTTTATAATAAGAGACCCCTAATAAGCCACATGGCGTCCTCATAAACATTCTGATTTTTGGTGAAGCCATGTAATCATCTTTTGACAAATCATCGCCATGTCATCATCATCATCGCCATGTCATCATCACCGTTATTATCTTAAAAGACACAACTATTGAACGAAATCATCACCATCATTATCTTAAAATACACAATTGTTGAACAAAATGCAGCTTCACCTGTCCTTTCAAAAGCAACCCCTTCAAAATTTTACATGTCCTTTCAAAATCTAGCACCTCCTTAAAATGATTTCTCCGTTAAATATTCCATACAACCCAAACCTCATTGGATTACCGGTTAGAAGAACACATATTTAGGGAACCAAATAAAAATTAATGCAACAGAAAGTTGCATAATCGTAGCTTAATTTGGTTTCATAAGAAAAATCAAGGATTACGAAATCTTTTCAAGGAAAAGATGACACATGGATTGCACAATTCGAAACCTGCAACAAAATTGAGTCGAGATATATTTGCGGCAGTTGAAAAATATGAAACAAAGATATAGAGAATCAGAACTTTGCTACAACAAACAAGCAGTCAAGCGGGTGTCTGATCGATTGTCAGCCGACACAAAAATAAATTACACTTTCTTACTACTCAAAATATATAATGAAGCAAGGGCAAGAAAGGATCGTTCCCACAGAGAGGTCTTGGTTGTCAAATTGTTTCGGTTCCCTATAAATAACACCGGGGGTTTTGTGATTTTTATATAGTAAACTAAATAAAACCAAACAATAAAAAGTAAACACGCAAATCAAGGATGAGAAAGTATTGGTCATGGATTTCGTCTTCAATCACAAACATGTTTTCAACACAATAACTAGAATTGATATTTTAATCTCAACTTTTATCAAAGGCCCTAAGATACCTTGATCGCAAGAATACCCCGCTAATCTCCTCTTGTCATCAACAAACACATTAAAAGATGCGAATATGAATTCTATCTAAAAGAACAACCTAACGTGTAAAAGCACTAATCAAGTTTAATTCCCTAGATGCATTAGGTTCTATGAAATCAGGCCAATCAAAGCAATCGAACGTGTAAAAGCACTAATCCGATTTAACAAAGGTTATGGTTCACATATGATCATAAGAATATATCACTACAAACTATAATCATATTTATGCTACTTCAAATCAGGAATTATCACTTTTGCGTATAATAACCCTAATCTAGCAAAAGACATGCATGTGAGTTCTACCAATTTGCAACTTGACAAAACAAACATTCAATCATATGACATTATTAATGGTGAATCATAAACAATAATATGAGAGAAAACTAATTTATTGAACAAAAACTCATGTTTGGAAATCCAACTAATCCATAACCAAAAGAAAACTCTAGCTCATATTCATGGAGTTCATAACAAGAAGAAAGAGAAAAGGTTTCATGTTTTTAAACCCTAGAACACAAAAGTAGAGGCAAAGATATGTCTAAGGAGATAATAATGTTTAGAGAAAGACTTTTCTATTTATATGCTTCTCCCATTCCAAAAGGATACTCTTTCCAATATTAGGTCAAATCTTCTCAAAATCCATCTCCAAGTGGTCCACCAAGCCCATGTGTGGATAATACCCGTGTGAAAATCTCTGTCCAAAATTGTCGACGGAATTGCTGACGTCAGCACCGGAATCCGGTCACCGGTCGCCGGAATCCGGTCACCGTAAAACTATCTCCGACCACCTGAACCTGTATCCGACTACCATAACTCCCAGCAACTCACTATCATTCTCTGCATTTCATACACTCACAATTCAGAGAAATATATCACATATGACCCATCTAAACCAATTCTTGAATTCTTGCGAAAACGCGCCCAAGAGCGCGACTCGTAGCTCATATGTGTCGCGGCCGACTCTTGAATTCAACTCATACCCCCTTCATGATTCACTGAAATATTATGATTCACACTTTAACTTCCGAAATCCGACAACCGTAAGTAGCACCACCGGCTCGCCATTTCTGCTCCGTTTTCGCACAGTTTCTGCAGCTTCAAAACTGCCCCACTGCACACCAATTCCTTCCGCAGCAACATCTCCATAGCTCACACCACTTGCACACTGCTATTTCATACACAACTAACACACCTTTCGCACTGCAGCTGCAATTTTGTCACAGCCATTGCACCAGCTCTTCCATAGTATCAGACTCTGCCTTCATACCAACTCCAATTCTTCCCTGTTCTCTCCTCAAATCAACCTAAACATTCATCTATTCATTCATCTGTAGGAAACCTTCTCTTTCTGTCCAGACCACCACCAATTCTATGCACACTGTATTATTTCGTTGCCGTCAACAGCTCCATGTTACTACCAGTCACAACTCATTCAGCCTTCCTTTGCTCAACTTAAACACACTCACATCACATTCCCATTGTTCCAGCTCAAACCACCAAAGCTAAGAGTCATTGTAGTCAACACCTGCAGTTCAGCCCACACAAACCATCTGCAATTCCTACCAGCTCTCAAACTCAGTTCATGCACAATCAACAACATCTTTTCTCTCTCTATTCGCAGCTTGTAGCTTCTCCACCATTATCAAAAACACCATCTCTCCTTCTCTCATCTTCTATCTCGGCTGCTACCATCTTTGCCATTACCTGCACCTGCATTACAACCTCAATATGTAGCTTCATTCAGCCCATCAGCTTACAACTTTAAGAACTCAATCACAGCATCACGTCCTTCACTGCCATCAGGCCAGCCATCACAGTTGCAAGGCCCCTAAACTGCTCTCAGTTCCTCTATCCTTCACTCTTCCAGGTATAGCAACACAACCACCAAAATGGCATACAACAACAACTCAACTTCAGCTACCACATCACTGCCATCACCTGCAATCTTCGAAAGCCCACCTACTTTTGCTGCTTGTACATCCAGAACTTGACTCAAACACCATGATATTCTTCATCTTCTCGATTTAGGCAATTCTGCAAGCACATTTTGTGCATTCTATTGGTAATTCAGAGATAACAATTTTGCAGTCTGATGAGTTCTTTTTGACCTGTAATTTCACATTCATTCGTAACCCATCATTCATACAATAGTGAACATTCATAATCTCCCTATTTAGTTCTCATCATCAACAGCGGCTTCATTCTTCCTTTGTATTCTTCAGAACTTGCCAACATCTAATACCACCAGCTTCATCTTCTTCCCACTGATTTCTCGCCCAACTCTTTACCTAAATCCGTTCATTGTTGCTGGTAAAATCGAATTCAAATCAAACCCATTTCAGCCTGCACCTTGGGCTACAATCACCACACACACACCCAACAGAATCCATGTTTTCAACATCTCAATTTCTTCCTTCTTTTATGGTCCAAAACACCAGCAAGTTTACTCCATTTCAACCACCACCAAAAGCCCTTTTCTTCCTTACTCTTAATCGCTGGCAACAATTCTCAACTCTCGAGCCACGAACTGTAACTTCTCTCTCGGTTTCAGGTGATGTATGATACACGGCTAATGATAAGAGAAGTGATTTCTCTGGATTTTAGGTTCTATGTAGGAAACTGGTTTTGGATTTAGATACCCAAGCTCTATATCGACCCCAGAATGACTCCAGACACCATATCTTGGATACAGGCCACTAAAAGTGTTGTTGTAAGAAAGTGGTTGTCCTTATCCTCCGATGTGCTCCCAATATCATTCGTCTGTGAAGCAATCTCTTGGGCTTATTTTCACTTGTTTTGTAACAATGACTCCAAAACACCTAATAAACTCAAAAGCAAATATAAGATACATAATTTACAAGAAAACTCGCAAAGAAAGCATAAATACTAGATATAAAATTAGGTGTTTTACGACACCTATCAGTGTCTGTACACTATTATCATGCAATGATTGGTTGATGCTTCCAGAGACAAAATTTCATGGATACAATAAGTATACCTTAGATTAATGTCTAAATAAACTCTTAAGACGTAAGAAAAATACTTAATTGATACAAAAAGTACAAAAGTAAAAGAGGTCTTTAAAAGAACCTGGAGAAAATCAAGCATGTCATTCGAATATAATGCATCAACGGAATAGAGGAAGAAACTAATTTATCAGGTAACAAATCCCCATGAACTAGATCTCATGTCCATCGACAAAATGTTAACCTAACTTCATCTACTTTCAGTTTTGGTTAATCACATATAACATGAATGATCTTCATAACCTGATTGTTGAACTATTGATAGAGAGATCAAACGCATGGAATAATTTCTTAAGACTATATAAAGATCCATGGGCCAAAACTAGAAGAAGGGAATGTATTTTTCATTGAAACTTCGGAAATGGAGTACCCTTGGGATTACCCTTCATGAATGAATAGAAGATGTTTTGGAGATGGGATACAATATACTAGAAAATTAAAGAAAAGTACAATTTCACATTCATGGAGTTTGAAGAAATCCAAGGTAACCAAAAGGACAAATATTGGATGGGTTACATTTGTGTTTAACACAAGTTATGAATATGGTCCAGATATGAGTAATGTTCTTATTTATATTCTTGGAGAATTCTTCCAAGATATCAACATGTCAAAAGTAGAATAACAAGTTTGGGAAAGAGAAACCATTTTTCAAAAGAAATGGACATGGGACTATTTTAACGAAACCGACTGTCGGGATTTTTTTTTTAGAAAGGATAAAAAATGGCATATAAATCGCAACAACGAGCAAATGAAGGCCTAACTACAATAAAGGGTCGTTGTCCGTTCAACAATATTTGGTCGACACGTATACATGTTTTGAGCAGCGGGTTGCATGATGTAGTAATATCATGAACATAATGTATATACATAGCCTGCCACCGCGATGAATGGGATTGTGTTATCGCCGTTATTCACAGGGGGACCAAGATTTTATGTTACATCACTATCAAGATGGCAAATCACTTCACTTAAGCATAAATGATTCAACGAAGAGAAAGACTAGCTCATTGCAAATCACTTCATTTAAAGTTTATCTTAAATTCCATTTGCAAAATATATGGTGCGTATGCACCGGATTAGATGCTTTCACTTTTAATACTTGTTTTCCATTTAGATATATGCTTCAATCAAGGTTTGAAAATCTTTTTGCAGAAGGACAAGTCTGTCAAACCTCAAGGATACGGAATACTTACACTCTTATCAAAGAGAAGCCTATATCATTAACACTTCTCAAGAAAAATCCAAACAAATCAAAAAGGAGTTTAGATATCTATCTTGAGAAATCAAAATCGTAAAATCATGATACTCCATGTTTCTGGCACGACTTCCGGCATGTGACGATTCATATTTTACGAGACATGATGAATATGTTTCTCGAAAGGCCTCCACTAGCTAAGCGTTCGATACCTCGCATTTCATCATGCCCTCTATGTAGAATAACATAATTGGGCGGTTCTCCATAAGATTGAGAGCAATAACGCCTTCAGGACGTCGGTGACTCGCTTTTCCCTAACTACATAGAGAGACCCCCCCCCTATACATAGAAGAACGATTTGGCGGTTCTCCGTAAGATTGAGAGCAATAACGCCTTCAGGACGTCGGTGACACTCACTGTTCCCTGACTATGTAGAGAGACCGTGTATAGATCCAGGTGGTTCTCCGTAAAATTGAGAGCATTAACGCCTTCAGGACTTCGGAAACACTCGTTGTTTCCTGACTATGCACCTTTCAGAACAGGTATGACGCTTTAACTGGCTAATATCCCTTCTGCAATAGATTAATTCTATCGTGACATTCACCACTGAATTCCTAGAAGATAATCTATTTTATCTCATTACTCCGATTTCATGATCGAATCCACGGCTGATCTTATGGAATGGTAATAGATAATCTCATTACTCTGATTTCATGATCGAATCCACGACTGATCTCATGGAATGTTAATAGATTGTTTCATTACTCCGATTTTGTGGTCGAATCCACGATCCCATGGAATGGTAATACTCGTTTTATTATTCCGAATTCATGGTCGAATCCACGAATGATCCTATGGAATGATAATAAACAACTACTCACTTTTATTACTCAGTTTCATGAATCATTCTCCACTGAATTTCATGAATTAGTAATAAATACTCAACAATCGGGCATCTGGAGTATCACTGAGTAAGCCCCATAAAATGGTGCAAGTGTACTCGACAATGATGCACGAACGAGCACCCAAATGCACGAACGAGCATTCTAAAATATGGACAAATGAGGAATCCCACACGGAATATATAGGAGAGAGAAAATATTATTAAAATAATAAAGTGGCGCCTATGGGACCGGGCCCACCGGCCGGCCGGTCACGTCGCCGTGGTCGGTCCCCCATGCCCTTTTTCCTTTATTTTGAATTATTCTATTATTTTCATGAACTCATGAAAACTCCTTCATTATAGAAATTTTCCTTGTTTGAGCAAAACTCATGGTTTCTCCATATTTTCACGGTTTCATGAGAAATAATAAAAATAGGGAAAGGTGATGCGGGACCGGGTTACCTAGTCGGCCGGCCATGCCCTAGCCGTGGCCGGTCCCACACCTTGCGATCCCTAGTCTTTCATAATTATTATTTCCCTCATCTCATGATACCCCTCCGTTTGAGCAAAAATCATGGTTTCTTCATATTTTCTCAAATATTGCTCAAACCATGAAAAAGCCAAAAACTCAAATGGTCACATGATCGACTAGGCTACTCATGCCAAATATTAAAATATTATTATTTTAATATCATTCTTTAACCAACCAGTCAACTAAGGACTCGTGCACGCTCACTCGAGCACTCGGGCACCACATGGTCGTCCATTATTCCATGTGGTCGGTCCGTCCCTCACTCATGAAGGAATAATTTTTTTGAGCAATCACTCTCATAAATTCCATCAATCGACCAGAACTTATTCGAACTCAACAGTTCAAAGAAAATTTGCAGAAACCTTCAACACATCCACAATCCTTGATCATCATTGATCTCACACAATTCTCAGCTTCCCTCCTACAGATTAACCCATCTCCCTCTTTGTGACCGAATTGGCTCACAAACGGTCATTGACTAGGTTTAGGCCGGAGTCCTACAGATTGATCTCTCGAATCTAAGAACTCCCTTTGCAGTGCATCTGTGTGAGGTTAAGCAATTTGCTCGGTTGAGGAGTCTCATCCGCACGCTCGTCTCTTCATTTCCTTAAAACCAGCAAATCGTTTTTCCCCATTCACAGATTGGTGACCACAATGGGAGATTAATCTCTCAGTTGTAATCTCACATTTTCGCAAAATGGATGGTCTTAGGTCTGGGTTGGTTACAAATGCAAACGACGCTAGCACCAGCAATAACGATGAAATTCCAGAAACTGTTCCTATTTCCAACAATGGTGGTGATACTACTCCCCCGCAAACTAACATTGGAAGTAATCCTCTCTTCGGCCGGCATCCTGAGGAAGTCAGAGAAAATCCACCCACCATCGCTGATCTCATGAAAGTCCAGGAGGTTCTCGCCAAAAATAAAACTGATATGGCTGCCACTCAGAAAGAGCTGTACAATCATCTCAAAACTCTGACAGACAAAATGTCAGAGAAAACTAAGGAAGGGTCAGAAAAAGGAAAAGCCAAAGAAGTCGACCCTGAAGTTTCACCAATCCATGTGGTAGATGATGATGAAGTCTGCAAAACTGAGGAAAACCCACCAGAGAAGAAGTGTGCAGGTTTCATCACTCGTGAAGATCTGGAGCGTTTCATGGAGACTCGTGGAAAAGGAAATGCACCATCTGTCCATCGTCATCAACCTCCATACCCTGCTGCTATGCAAAGGATCCCACACCCAAAACGCTACACCTCTCCAACATTTACACTATACAACGGAACATGGAACGCTTGAGAACACGTCTCTCGGTTTTTGGAAGCATTAGGAGAGCATGAACATAACCATGTTGTTCGTCTGAAGGAGTTCTCGAAATCCCTGACACGTAGAGCATATACTTGGTACAACAACATTGCACCAGGGAGCATCGCTAATTTGGGAGAAATGATTAACTCCTTCTACAGGAAATACTTCTTTATTTCTGAGCAGGTTACTCTTTCTGACTTAGGAAGGATGGCTCAGAAGAATACTGAAAATCCGAACGACTACGTGAAGAGGTTCCGAATTCAAGCTTTGGATTGTCATGATCCTAATGTTATTGAACAACATTTGGTGGACTTATGCATTAATGGGATGATCCCAGTTTATAGAGCCTTGCTATAATATCTCCGGTTTCAGACTTTTTCAGAACTTCACGAAGCGACCAATCGATCTGCAACTACTACTCCATCCTTGCTCGAAAGAACGAAAACCGTCAAAGTCGAGGAGCCGAGAGACACTCGAAACACCACCTCTAGGCGTTTAATCAACAAGAAGTATAATGTTGAGGCTTCCATGAACGTTGTCGAAGGGAGCAAGAGAAAAGCTGAAGCACAACAACATAAAAATGCTCCTACAACGTTTCACCCTCCAAAAGCGCCAAGGAAGGATAACCAGGCCAGAAACGCACAACCAACAGTTCAGGATCAACAGATCGACCAGGAAGAGCCTAACTTCCCTTTTCTCATTGAGGAAGTGATCGAATTATTTGAAGTCTGGATTCAAGACGGTGCAATCAAATTACCTCCTGTCAAAGGGGAGCCAACTGAGGAACAAATAGAAAATCCACGCTCTTCATAGCTTCCATAGATATGTCACTCATCCAACAAGTGATTGCGAGAACTTTGAAGCGCATATTCAAAGAAAAGGTTGATTCAGAGAACGGGACTCGAAGGAGTGCATATGAATCCTCTCCTAATCGAACATTTACACTCTCTCGAGCAACCAATCAAAGAAGCAGCTCAATCCTTAATTGAACATGTCTGTGAGTTGCTTTACCAGTCGAAAGTTCAAAGAAATGATATGTTTGCTGCATTGAACCACATCGTGTCAGGGAAACGATTAGCAATTCAAGAGGCACTCCCGAACCTCCAGCAACAGACAAGGAGATGTACGACTGGGGACTTCTCACTACAGTCCATATCAAAGGAAATGAATTCTAGCGAGCGTTGGTCGATGTTGGCACTGCTGTTAATATCATTCCTCTGAAGATTCTCAGAACTGCGGGCATCACTCGACAAGAAGCCACTCATGCTCCTGTCTCAGTCAGGGATCACAAAGGAATATCCAGAGATGCATATGGTTACATCATCCTCAGAATGAAAGTTGGGGAAACCTGGTCAGAAACCAAATTTCACATAATCAGAAAAGATCCAGGATATGATATGGTTCTTGGACGGACATGGATTCATGCCGAGAAGGTAACTGCAACACCTTCAATTAATTTCTCCGTTGAAGAAAATTCTGACTCGGACGAAGCGGAAGATGATCCACCGTTCGAACATTTGGGAAAATTCGAAGCCTTGATGGAACTCACACAAAAACCCGAAGAGAGCGCACATGAATTCGTCAATAGGTTCCGCACTCAGGCAAGTCTCATTCCCATCATGCATCTATATTACCAACTTTGAAATATGCTACTCTGGTCAGGGGACTTAATCTTACTCATAACTCAGCTGTGACCAAACGTTATGAGTGGTTAGTCTCACCTCAACAATACTTCACCAAATGGTTAGACGCGGAACCTCTCCGAATCCATCGTCTCACTAACACATTCATTGATGGAATAATGACCGAATTTCATAATCGATATCCTAAATATTCTCCCTCGCACGAGTGTCCACATGTGCCGCAGAACTAGAAAGCTCCACCAACATGGAATCCCACCGTACGAGGAGTTCCGAACCAACAGAAGATATTCAGGGCACGAGCAACCAAACCTAACAAGTTCCATGAAGGATATTTGGTTCTTAAGGCAACTAAACGTATTTTTCATTCCATAAATAATTCTAACTAGGAAGGGCCTTTTATAATTGCTAAGTCAAGACAAGTATACCACAGAGGATTCAAATATCGCACAACATGGAGGATACTACAAATTGGAGAAGGTAGCAAGACTCGAGAGAGTGTCTCGATGAGGGCAAGACAAGTATACCAGAGTGTCTCGAGAGAAGGTTCATGAGAATTGGAGTGTCTCGAGAGAAGGTAGCATTGTAACATCTGCGAAATTATCAAAGTGTTGTCCATTATGTCCAAGAAATATTTTTAGAGAGGGATTTATTTTCTTTATCATCTTCTTTCCCTAAAATTAGATCTATAGCAAAAATATCCATTAATGAGATTGTAAATGTAATTTTATGTAACATCATAGTGAAGAATCGATGTAGATCACATTGATTGCATCTTTATATTTGAAATTTAGGATTAATTGATTTAGATTAGTGAGGTGTACCCGCAACTACATATGCGCTATTTTCAAGAATTTTAGAAAAATAAGCTATGGGCGACTGGACCTCCAAAAATGAAGAATATTATCAAGAGATTAGGATATTACATCTTTAAGAGACGAATACTTTTCAATCAAAGATTAATTCCCCCGATCCTAATGAGTGCTGGGCCATTGAAAGTCATCGAGCAAGAATAAGAAAGGCATGATGGTAACATTACTGGCCACCATTCAATTATTCAAAGTGAATCAACAACTAATTACGATGCAAATTCTTTGGAGAAATTTAAGAAATTTACTTCGCCGACAAAAGACCCGCCCGCATCCCGCAACCCAATCAATCATCAAATCCAAAAAACCAACATGCGATCCAAAAGAAAATAGGGAACCATCGTTGAAAAACGAATTTTTCAGAGATTTGTTTCATCACTCACTAATTCAAAACCAATCAAAAAAATTCGATCTCAAAAAACCAAAATAAAACCCATCAGTAGAGAAAAAAGAAGAAAGGAGGAAGACATATCTCAATTGTGAAAGAACAACCCAAGCCATGAATAATTCAGTTCAAGGAATTCTTTTTCAAGATTGATTATAAGGACAAATCAATCAGTGCTCAAAACAAATCCATTCTTTCGTGAATATTCCTCACCAAAACAATGAGAAATTTAAGCAACATAAGCCAACAACTCACTTCATCGCAATACTAGAAGGTTAAAAATTAGGCGCTTCTTCAATAACTCATTCTTTCTAATGGGCAAGATTCTCCAAGACTTGCAATGATTTATTTGCTTATACGCTAATTCCACAACTCCATTTTAGCTTTTTATGGAATACCGTTGGAAAGATCAACAAGAGGAACACATCAATCACCAAAGCAAGCAACATTGTAGGTGTTCGACAAAGCATTACCGGAGAAAAGATGAGAATGCCATTTTATACAAGATGAAATCAATCGTACGTTTTCAACATATCGAAAGGAACAAAAGCAAAATGGTAGACAACGATAACAAAGGAATGAGATAGAAATCATCAAAAATAATATGATGAAAGCAAGGACAACCGCAGGTGAACAAACCCAAAGTAGCATTTCCGATTTTAATCTGAAAGATCATTCAAATGTTTATTTCACACAAATTTCGCCACGAAAGTCATGAGAATGACTTAGGGTGCAGTGGGTATAAGGGATAAGAGGCTGCGAAACAAGACAAGTATAGGCTTGTCATATTTGTGCAATGATCCCGCAGAGGCAATAATACTAACGCGAGGGGTAAGACGAGATTATTCATGAAGGATATCTAGGCCCTTTGTCGCAACTAAAACATCCAAGAGGCAAAAATACTTGGAAAATGATAAGGCAAGATCAATGGGTCTTTACATGCAAGTGTAAAGACGTCCCGCGATTTTGTCGCGATGAAAGGTGGCAGGGAAGACTCTTTAGGCTAACTTGGAAGACCACACAAAAATGATAAGGCAAGGTCAATGGGCCATTGCATGAAAATGTAAAGGCATTTAACATTAAGGGTGTTGTATGTCGCAAGAAAAATGCTCAAGACATCGATGTTTGCATCTTAGGGTTTTCTTTTACTGTATTTTCAATTCCTCCAAAACGTTTGCAATACTTGCATCCATACTTCATTTGAATTAAGTACAGATACAATTTATCAAAAGTTCTTTTATTTAAGAAAAATCTCTATCAAATCCAAAATCCAAAAGAAAAAATATTTTCTTAGCTCGTCACTCACTAATTCAAAACCAATCAAAAAATTCAAAACCAAAATAAAACCTCATATCTCCCAGAAGTTCAAGGTTCAAGAGATTATGGAAAGAAAACTAAAGGAAGCCATCAAAGTACGATTTTCGCTTTTGAATTCATTCTTTTATTTAAGAAAATCTCTATCAAATCCAAAATCCAAAAGAAAATCCTCGGATTTCAAAACCAATCCAAGACTTGCAAGAGATTATGGAAAGAAAACCGCTTTCTCCAACTCCATCTTTTCCAACTCCAACTCAACAATCTTGGCCATTTTCTCCACCACGGCATCACTGGTAAAGGGTATATTCTTCACTATTGCATCCTTGATGGTGTTGATCTTCTGACGAAGCCACTTCAAGTTAAAACCAAGTTCTTCAGATATCTCCAAGTTGTACTCCCAATCAGATAGTACATCTCGAGTGACAGTACTTCTGGCTCTGGTACGAATATCATCTATGACACGCAATATGTTTCCTAATTGCATTGTCAAGAAGTAGCTACGTTCAGGATCTCTTGTAACGACAATATGGCCATACATCTTCTACAACTTCTCATACATATTGGCATACCCAGTGGGAACGCTTAATCCGCCAACAGATACGTGATATGGGAGTAAAATACCAAATGAAGGCTCACAAACAATCCATGCATTAGGATATTCATGTATCACTATGCGATTCTTAATTACCGGAGCAGCTTCCATAGTCACTGTAACAGCTTCTTTTGGGACAGTCTCTTCTGCTCTTGGCGCGGTTTCTTTCATCGGAGCAATAACAACTGGAGTCTCGGTTTCCTCGACAGTTTCAGTAGAAATATTCTCATGGAATTGAGTTGAAGAGATCGTAACATCATCAACTTGATTCACCACACGGTTCGAATCATCATTTGCTCCATTATTCTCAACTTCGGTATTTGGTACCTAATACGAAGATTACATGAGATTAGATCAATTCGAGCATGGAAACCAAAGGCAGTCATAAAATCCAGCATGTAAGTGAACTAATACTATCTAAGTTCTTTATTATGCATCCAAGACATGATCAAATAGTGTGGAAGTCATAAAACACGTTTTCCAATAAGCCCGACTGAAGAGATTTTATACTGCCCTGTATAAGACGACGAACTGGGAGAAATTGGTATGGAATCTAAGGTTGATTCATATACCATTCTCTTCGTATGGATGTTTTCTACAACATATCAAAATTTCATTGCAATCGGATAAAGGAGTAAAGATTTGTGGCCAAAACATTGGACTACATGTCAGCTGAAAAATTCCTGAAGGTCTCCTGGAAGTTTACTGTTTCGCTGATTTTGGCCCCTAAATGTGCTCAAAACTTAAAAATATTCTCCACTAAAGCTTGGAAATTTCCTGGGCATAAAGATACATGGGTAGATTGCGAAAATATGACGTCGTATGAAGATTTTATGCCGTTTTTTGCTAAAAGGCTGAGTTCTGAATTTTCTGGTGACGTATTTCACTAAAAATTCTCATTCATTCATGTGGATTCTCATTCATTCAATCTCAAATCAGAAATATTATACTTCTATGAAGAGAATATTAAGTGGTACTTGAAGAGTTCCCAAGTCATTCGAAGGATTAATATGGTCGGCATCAATATTGGGAGCACCATTACCTCCATTCGGTCCCAATTCTTGAAGATTCTCTTTCTCACCACTATTTGAAGACGAATGAACAAACTGGCCATGTTGGCTATTGTCACACCTCCAAATGCCTCTGCAAATTTCTGCGAAAGTGTAACTCGACAGCACAATGGTTCTGTGAATAAAGCTTCACCCAATTGCACTTCAGCCTTATAAGTTTGTACCAATACAAACAGCTAACTCTTCAGGTTTATCAGCGGAAGTCTTTAACCTTCTTCCTCTTCTCAAAACTCATCAAATACACCCCATAATACATTCAATCTTTGCCATACTTTACCAACAACAATCAGCCAACCAAGAACACTTAGAACATGACACAATCAACTCGTTTTATTGCATCAAAGGGAAGAAATACAAAACTTGCCCACTTGGGGACTTACACAGACTTGTTCACCTTCGAACCAAGCCTTAGTCTTACAAAAACTCTCCTATTCACTCACATATGCAAACCTCACTCTCACATATGATCTTCTTGCAAGCCTGCCGAATTTTCCCCTCCTTAGGACTATTTATACAGTAGCTTTACTTGGCCAAACCGTGCATAACCGTTACACACGCATGGGACAGCCATCTGTCCCATAAAGCAGTTCTGCCAACCGCCAATAACTGTGCTAATTGGCCAGTTCTTCTCCAACTCGCGCCAATCATCCAACACCTATTCTTTAGCAGTTAGAACTCTTCTCCCACGCTTATAAACTCATTTATAACCGCTCCTCTTCATCATGCATCATTGGCATGCTTGTGAAGCTCGTAACTGACTTGTAACCGTCACTTAAGCCGTATTGCGCCACTTGTTTTGGCATACTAGATTCTGCTTTGCGCCAACGTTCAGCCCTCTTGGCCCTGCATGCTTATTATTATAAACTCATGCACGGACAATTCTCAAGCATCAAACATCGAGGCCAGCTCCTTAAGCGCACTCTAGTTACTCATGTGTCATATATGCTTCACTTCGCCAATTATCTTGACAACAGCAATGCAACTCTTGTATTCCCAACTTGTTTGCATTATTCAAGCTTTGGCCAACCTTGAATATATGCCATAGACCAATTCTTAGTCTATTCTTCACTCTTGCATCCTCCTGGAGCTTGGGACAACTCAATTCCATGGATATGCATCGATGCCAACATCGCATGTTGCATTTGTCACTTTGGCCATGTATTTCCTTTCCTCAATGAAGCTTCATTGTGTCGGTCAATAAGCTTCATCACTTAGCCAAATGTGTTTACAATGTAATGTTGCACTTGCACTACATTGGCCCTATGGGTTTATGCCATTCTTGGCACTTGACAATCTATATAGTAATACCGCTATTATGGCTTGCGTTGCACTATTATAGCTTACGTTGTGCTATTATGGCTTCCCATTGCACCATTACGGTGGAGTACTGATTTGGCCTGCAACTCTATAACGCACAATCATTGTGCTTCACTTGCAGTACCGTCATAGCTTTCCACAACAATCTCCTCCTGCATGCATCAACAACAATTATCATTACTTCATTCAAGGAAATGCCATAATCACTTACACAAAAAGATACTCACATCAACTTCTCCATCGATGCTGGATTCCTGGATTGTTCGTATAGAGGAAAGATGAAGACCGTCAATAACCGATGGAGCAAAATTCTGAAAAAAATTAACAATATTCTTTTGGGATCATAATTACACGGACAAGAAAATCGCAACGGTAATGGAAGTGCTAACAACTCACCAAAGAAGCGGCTGGGGACTGCACGTTATTCGGTATCATCATATAAGATGATGCACTAGTGGAAAATGAATATTTTAAGTCTGTTTAGGATTTATAAATACGACTTCCTAGGGCTTTCTTATTCGATAGAGCTTCCAAGGGGAGACGTTTCTATAGGAAAAAAAAGGAAAAGTGATAAGAGCTCCCTTGGAAGTCTTAATACTAGGGGAGTAAATCGGAGGAGCTTCTAGAAGAAATATGATTAAGTCCGCCTGTGGACTGTGGAGATTGTTTCCGTGGTCCTAGTTTTAGGCGAGATACCCAAGGTTAGATATTTTCCCTTTTCTTTTCTTTGATTTCTATCCCTTCCTCTGCTACTAGACACATATTCTCTCTCTCGGTCTCTCGATCTCTCAGATTTCTTTCTTCCATTCGATTCATGGTCATAACATTGAATCGATATCTATTCTCAGCAAGATTAATCAGAGTTATCTTTCCTAAACCCATATCTCAGAAACAAAGTTATCTTTTCTAAACCCATATCCCAGAAACAAACCGATCTTCAGAAACCAAACCCAATCTTTCAATAATCCATTTGAACCCTAGAAGTTTGATTTTTTGAGAGATAATCCCTAGAAAACGAATCTATGTACTCTTTGCACGACCTATTGCTGACTAGTCCAAGAAGATGAGTTTATAAAACCCTAAATTCTCGTAAGTGCTGATGCTATGAGTCTGATTTTATATATATAGTAATTTTTTTTGAAGAATCCTCAATTTTTATGCTTCTTCATTTGATTTCATGGAGTTCAAATAATGGGTTTGGTTCTAATTTCAGTCTTATGATATGAGTTGTGAGTTAGGTTACTGTATTCGTGTACAATCTGGTTGTATTGATTTTCTTGGGTTTATTTTTGTTTTGATTTGGCAAGTGTTGATAGTATTCCATCATTTAGATCTAAAATTTGTTGGATTTACAATGAATTTGGTTTGTGTTTTTTTTTTGAGAAGATAATGAGAAGATTGGTCAAAAGAAGAGAAGTAGGAAGAATCAGATTTTGCACAATAGTTTCATGGTAAGCTAGATTTGTACTCGATTTATCTACCTAAAGCTGAGTCTTCTACTTGTTTTGTAATATGTGTTGCACTTTCATGTCATTGATGTTACAATTTGGTGTTCTGTTTTTTTTTTTGCTGTTGCAGGTGAGCAATCTAAATGACGTTGATAAGAGATTAGACAGTGAATCAGTGAAGTGCAGCCCACTTTAACAGAAGGCAGTGAACCAGTGATGCTTCCAAGCTGTGTTCCAAGAAAATAGTCGGTTTGGAATACCTTGTCCAGTGGTAAGGATTATTATCTACACTGCACATGGTATTTCTTCTTAGAAACTGATTATGTGAAAATGCGTTCCTTTGTTATTCAATGAATTGTTAGTGGCATTTGGTTGGGTTCTTCAGTTTACTAAAAGGCCTTTCAGCATTGTTTCAATTGTTATATTACTTTCATGCTTATTAGGATTTGCTAATTGCTATTAAGGTTACTACTCGGGGTAAATGGTGTGCCAATATTTTCAGTTTTATTAAGATTATGTCAAAGTGATTGTTTTACTCTTGAAATTGAGTTGTTTTTTTTTTGTGTACAGATTGATGGGGGGATCAAATGTTGAGAAACCTGGGGTTGCAAAACATCTAAACTTTTATTAAAATGGTGCTGGCATTTATGTTAGCATCTCTCCTTCCTTGGGATTGCATCAAACTTGGATTTGATCTTGTATTGGGTACCTCCAATGTAGACGATGGATTGTGCGGTCACTTAACAAAGGTAACTCACTTATTCATCCATTCTAATATGAGATACTAAGAAGGTTTTTATTTCCCACTTTTGAATGTAAGGGCAAGACCTGTACCGTAAACCTTGTTTGCTGAAATTATCAGTATTCTGTATTTAAATTACTTGCTTTGTCATGTTATATTAGCTACCATTTCCTAGTAAACAAACTTGAGCAACTGATTCGATCGGGAAGTTATTTTACTGTGTTGCAGTATAGTTGCAGCTCTGGAGATATAAATCACAATTAATGGAAGCATTGATAAGCAGGATCTTCTAGCATTTCTGAAATGGGATGAAGTCCATCTCGATTTTCCATCCTCAAGCTGCCCCTCCAACTCATCAGTTGGATGAGTTGGAGCCTGTATGATTCAATTATAGTCAGGTATACAACTTAATGCAATTTTGATACTCTTTTATTGTTATATAACTTTTAATTTTGACCATTTTCCAGTGTTTATTAGGTACTGGCTCATTGAAGGTTGGGCTGAATTCTTGACAACTGCAGTGTCTATCAGGTATTGGTTTATTGTGAACCACCTATTAGTTTTGTTTTTGTAATGTTGGTACTGCTTTTCATCCTCATTTGGTATTATTTTTACTCTTAATGTCTTATACCTTTTGGTTTATTTCAGAAGCACAAGATAGATAAATCTATGGATATGGAGTTGCATCGAAATGTTAATTGTAGAGCTTGTCAAAGGTAACCACTTGGTAAGTATTGTGTTGTAGACGTTGCTTCTACTATTGTTGTTGAAACGCTTTAACTTATAAGCTGGTTAAACTAGACACTTGATTATTATAGTATTGTGGAAGTAGAACCACATGTAAAAACTCTTGGATGATAATCACTATAAATTGTAAGGCAGTTGTTTCTGAGAACACTTTATATGTAATTAAAGTTTACTTGTACAGCAAACTCTATCGTTTAGAACTTTGTTAAATTACTAATGATCAGACATATTTTTGCTACATGTATGTCATACCCCTCTTAATGCTCATTGTGTATATTGTTTTTGTCCTAGCAGAAAAATGCAAATTCCTGGAGCCACTGATTTAGCATCAAAGGGACAGAGCGATTTAGATATTAACCATACAAAACTTAAGGAGGAAGGTGAGGATTCTTTTCAATTGAACATGAAGGTTCAGTGCATGTGTGGAAGGAGTTTGCCTATATTCTACTTCCTTACCAGCATTTTTTTCTTCTTCCTGGTGTTCCCATGTATTTCATTTCTAGGGAGTTTTATATTGTTGAGAGTTGACTTACTGTTCAGTTTTCAGAATTTTGATAGCAGCCTGTGGGTATATGTTTTTGTTTTCTTTTCTAGCAAGTTTTTTTAGTTATCTTTTATTTTTATGTGTAGTGCGTGTGTGGCAACACATTGGTTGTGTCATCATCCCGGAGAAACCAACAGAGGGTGTTCCACCAACTCCACCTCAGTTCTATTGTCAAATTTGCCGAATCAACCGTGATGATCCGTATGTTCATCCATATATTTCGAGTTTACTATGAAGGCAAAGTGTGGAACTTTCATTTCATTGTGCTAATCTAGTATATCATACTAATTCTGCGGATTGCCCGACTATAACTATCATGCACATGACCGAATTTACTAACTCTAATTTTATTTGTTCTTACCCCATATGGTGCCTTTCCCGTTGTTGGATCTCTCGGATTTTTTTTTTTTTTTTTGTGTGCTCCTTTGGCATTTTTCTGGTACCTCAAACAAGTAATTGATTGATTGTTCTGAGTTGCCTTTTCATATACAAATTAGAAAGATTATATGCAGAGAATATAAAACATACTTCCTTATAAATTTCAGATCTCCACCGTGCTAGAATTAAAATGGTTGTCTGCGAACACCGAACCTTTACTTTCACTTGTGCATTTTTAGTGTTTGAATAGTGTCATCTGCAAGTTTTAATTGCTGAGTAATATTATGTTTGGCACCCCTTCGTTCTTGAATTCAACTCTTATGCATTTTTTCTCTCCATCTCGTGTGTCAAATACGGACTTTTGGGTGATTTGTGGCACAACCATTACCTGATGTGAAAATGACCGTCACTAGTCTTCCAGCAGATGGGTAAGTGTGTACCTTCTTTATCTTTCTTTATTTGGTAAATTGAAAGCGATGAGTTTGAATAATTGTAAATTTTTTAGATGTGTTCAAAGTAAGGTACAGATTCACTGGGAGTAGCTTTTTTGCATTGCTATTTCTTGTAGATGGTTGACGTGTCCGAAGCTTGTTTCACTCTCACAGACTGCAGTTTTCTAATAATTGATATCTTTCTTGTATAATGTAGCACATTTCATCTGGTCGGTTCTTTTGCGATTGACCTTGTCGGGAAGATTAAAATATCTCAAGTTTTTTTTTTTTTTTTTTTTTTGCTTGCTATGTTCATAATTATTTATATCTATGACCTGTAGTCTTTTTCATTAAGACTATCTATATCATTTATTTATGCTGTAATTTGTGTTCTTTGCTTCTATTACGTAGTAACTTTAGCTACTGTTTTGTAGAAAAATGCAAGCGTATGATATATTGGCTAATAGATTCTATTTGTGATTGTAGGTTCTAGATATTGGACTGGAATGACCTAAACTCTACATGGGTGAAGCAAAGTTGGAATGGCAGAAGAAATTCAATCGGAAAAAGTTCCATATGAACAATTAAAATTAAACCAGGTTGGTCACTTCTCTTTGCATTTTCAAAATGTTAACTGAATACTTTATCCTTCAGGGTGAAGGTTATTTTGTTTCTGTTATCTAGCTATACTTATAATGAGGAAAAACTTTTGCTCTGCAGAAGAGGAAGCTAGCTGAAACGTTAGGATCCAAGTGGAGGAGCAAGGAGGAGCTTAAACACTTTTATGAAGCATATGGGAAAAAATGAAAGACTTCATTTTTGTTTTTTCTTGTATCTGCTTTGTTACTTCTGTTAACAATAGAAAAAATGTCAAATTAACAAATCTGGATCTTGGGTGATTGTTGATTCTTGAAGTAGTATAATATGTATAGAAATTGTTCTTCACCATTATATTTGATTCTAGTTTTGTATTCAAATTGAATCCAAAGCTGATTAAAATAATCAATTTCCTTTTTTTTATAAAATATAATCCGACAAAACGACTGTGCCAATCAGCGTTACTACTTAGACTGATGAAGGTAGTCGTAACTGAAAGAATTTTTAGTGTTTCAGACACAGTCGTTTTGGAAAATAAGACTACAATATTAGGGCTCACGAACACAGTCCTTTTTAGCGATTATAAGTGTCTTTTTGGCAGACTTTTTTTTTGTATTTTCCACTAGTGATGTCTTGCTCCTGCCTTCTCCTCCCCGGGGACTTTATTGAAGGTCTGAGAAGTCTACATAAATTCGAGGTCTCACAGCACGACCATCCTACCACAAAATCAATAATATAATTTATGTGCGATTATCATGCTTTCGCTAAAATCATAAGGGAAATACTTACCTATGTCGCATCTGGAGGCGTTTTCCTTTTGTCACCACTGGAAAGGTACTTCAACCTTGGTCGATCAGAAATCATGTTAGAGGAAGGAAACTCTCGTACTGGAGACTTAACATCCATCACAAACTTATACAAACGCTCAAGTTGTTGACACCAGAAGTCTATGTAACCTGTAGTTACGAAGGTAGATCGGTCAAAGCATGGGAATAAATAATCATTTCATTCTACACGTGTGCAATCTAAGTGAGCCTTCAGATGCTGACAGGTTGTCAGCCGACACAAAAATAAATTACACTTTCTTACTACTCAAAATATAAATATAGCAAGGGCAAGAAAGGATCATTCCCACAGAGAGGTCTTGGTTGTCAATATGTTTCGGTTTCCTATAAATAACACCGGGGGATTTTCTGATTTTTATATACTAAAATAAAATAAAAGCAAATAAAGAAAGTAAACAAATAAATTCAAAGATGTGAAAGCATTGGTTAAGGATTTCGTTTTCATTCACAAACATATTCTTGTCTTAATAATTAGAATTGATATTTTAATCTCAAGTTTTATCAAAGGCCCTAGAATACCTTGATCGCAAGTATATCCCGCAAATCCCCTCTTGTCATCAACAAATACATTAAAAGACGCGAATATGAATTCTATCTTAGAGAACAACCTAACGTGTAAAAGCACTAATCAAGTTTAATTCCCTAGATGCGTTAAGTTCTATGAAATCAGGCCAATCAAAGCAATCGAACGTGTAAAAGAACTAATCCGATTTAACAAAGGTTATGGTTCACATATGATCATAAGAATATATCACTACAAACTATAATCATATTTATGCTACTTGAAATCAGGAATTATCACTTTTGCGTATAATAACCCTAATCTAGCAAAAGACATGCATGTGAGTTCTACCAATTTGCAACTTGACAAAACAAACATTCAATCATACATGACGATATTTCTAGTGAATCATAATCGATAGTATTGAGACAAAACTAATATATTAAACAAAGATTCATGTTATGTGAAATCAACTTTATCCATAACCAAAAGAAAATCTAGCTCATGTTCATGGAGTTCATAACAAGAAGAAAAATAAAAGTTTTCATGGTTCTAAACCCTAGAACAAAAGTAGAGGCAAAGATAAAAGAGATCCCCAAAAGTTCTGTGTATTTTTCTCTCCTGTCTCTGTATTTTTTTTCTCTCTAAAAAGTTGTTCCTCTGGCTCGGCTTCTCTAGCCTTTATATAGGTTTGGACGAGATCTATTGTATGCGACAAATCCCTATTTGATAAGCACAACAAGTCGGTGAACGGAGATTCAAATTTATCAAAGAAAATGTGATACTGTTCTGGTGCTTCACGATGTACTCCTATAAATCGACAACGATTTGTGATTGGCTGGAGCTTTAGTGGAGCCCATCTAAGCCGACGTGGCTTCCCTTAAGGCTCAGCGTACCTCAAACTCGATACTTCGTTATGTAGCAAATCCTTCTCCATATCCATCTCTTGCTCGGAAATCTCCATATTCGTCGTACTTCAACATCTTCTTAACTAGTTTCTCGGTCAGGGACTCTCACCCATTCTCAGCTCTGTATCCTATTCAACTTCGATATTTCCACATGTTCCCTATTCCTCTAAGACTCCTCATTAAATCTTCACTAGATGGAAACAAGCCCATGCTCTCCACACCGTCCATGTTCACTGCCAGCAACAACAGCAAATCATATAAGCCATCACATTCTCTTCCATCATCACGATCATCAGCAAACTCGAGCTAAACCCCCATACTTCTCTGGCAACGTCAACAGCGGCTTCATCACCATAGTTTGAGTTCTTCATTCTCATTCCTATCATCACCAGCCACAGCACCACCGTGAACTCCCTGTTTTAGTTGATCTCGTCCATAACTTCTCAAACTCTGATCACCAGAGATAGCTAAAACCCGTGATCAACTCCATTAACACGAACTGCCATAAACATCTCCAACTCCAATGATCGCTGCCATCTTCATTAGCTTCTTCTCGAGCTCAAACCTATTCCACCATGGAAACAACAGCAGCAACAGAGACTCGAGCCATCTCCTCTGTTCTGTAGCTCGAACTCCATAAACTTCTTCGTCATCACTGTTAATCCCGAGTTCCAACTTCTGCCAGGATCATCAGCAACATCATCATTCTATCAACACCATCCACTGTTCTTGGTTGTCGAGAAGTAATGACAGCAGCACCTTGAGTAGTCGAAACTGCACCATCATCATACCAAACTCGAACAGCAACCACTCCGTCTTCATCAATCGAACACAGCAGCATCATCTTCCAAAGGCTAGCATCGACAGCACCAACGTGATCATCACGAGCTTCTCTTTGTTCACCATCATATCCAGCAACAATACCGTAGCATATGTTCACAGCTCCGTCACCCGTCTTGTCTTGGTTTCTCGAGCCCTCCTGCCATCAACACAGCTTCATATGTACCAGGAAAACTGGTCGTGATTTAAGGAAGAAGGTGGGGTGCTCAGAGTTACTGGCCAGGCGCCTTTAACAACATTTGAATTTAAGCTTCCCCTATTAAATGACTCGACTGCCTTTAGCAGTTCCATTAAAACAGGTCACCCCTTAACAGAATGACTGCCCCTTAACGTACGGTGGGGTGGAAATAGCACTTGGCCTAGAAAATGACCATTTTGCCCTTTTAGTCTTCCGAGTTCTTCTTTTGCACATAACTTCTTCATACGAGCTCTGAATGACTCCGTTCTTTCGCCATTGTCTTCATCTTCTCGTCCTATACACAATGAAAAGTAGAAATCTTGCATTTGAACGAGTTCCAATTGGTCTTTGGCCTTTCTCCACTTATAACTAGCTTCTTTCCTTGCACAATTAAGTGCTATTTACTTCTTTTGGATGATTTACCTAACAAAACACAAATAAGAGAAAACAAGCGTAATATACAATAATTTGCAAGAAAACCAACAAATACTAGCATGGAATTAACACCAAATATATGTGAAATATGCACTTATCAGATGCTCAACTGATGGTTTGTTCATTCGATGACCTGGAATACACTGGTCGACACCCATTTGTTGAGCTGCTCTATCGATGTTATATTATTCTACCTGGAATTCCCCGTGCATTACCGATACTAAGTAACCAGAAGTGCAACTCAATATAAAAGATCTCTCTCCGTCAATTAGACCAGCACCATTTCTCAATATGACGTTCTCTTCAGCGGTATTGAAAGTGATCAATTGTGAGTAAAAACGGGGAACTGACACCCAGGGGCAAAAATTGAACTCAGAATCGATATCTAAAACGTCAGTAAGGCATATCTTGTATTGTGGCTGCTTTGTATACCAACGCATAATCCTGGCATTATTTGTCTCGAGGAAAGCATGTCGAGTATTGACATTGGGTCCTTGCAAGACGCTACGAGGAATTGGAGCATAACTCTCAAGATGCTCCCACATTAAAGCTTGGAGAAACATGGTATTAGCATATGTTTCGATTTTCATGAAGTCGTCGGTGACACTGGAGTCTATAACTAAAGAGTCTAAATTGGCAAATAGCGAACCCGAAAATAGACTACCAATGGGAAGTTTCTCACCTTTAGCCATCTTTATAGCGAAAGGAATCACAAATGGCTTCAACAAATGTCCATTATCTTCAAGAATGTCTCTGGAGAGCCACAAGCATAAGAAAATGGTTAAAGTACCATCAACAGGTTCTTCAGGAACTCCATCTCTCGGCCACCAGTATCTCACCATTGAGCATAGCAAGTTTTGGATGACTCGTTGAATTTGTGCATTTTAGCTTCCAACACGCTAGATATCGCATTCTCCTCTGCCGAGAGCTCTTCAGGGAAATTGCCAGTAATTGGAAGATGCAATAGCACGACTACATCTTCTAAAGTAATGGTGAATTCTCCCCATCTACATATGAAAGTATGAGTAGGAATGCACCAACGAGCAAGTAAAGCCACGATACTTGGTATATCATGATTAATGATTAAATCCCAAGTAGCTTGAATAACTTGTGTCACTTGTGCACGATCCATCATGGTCCTTATACGATTATGACCCACCATATGTCTCGCCCATCCAGAGAAATGTGTCAGAGGCTTCCGGGAAAGTTTGAGTTCCACATGTGAAGCCAAATAGTGTTTCCCTAGCAAACAGAACCGAGTTATTGCTGAAGGAGATACCAATTTGTTCTGACTAGTGCTCCTGGGATTTATAAGTAGCCGAAACGTAAAGCCTAAGGGACGTTTTTCAAGCCTATACAGATACACAAAGAATTTGTCCTCAACATTTGGAATGTTCTTAGTTTTGGGAGTTTCCTCTTTCTCCTGAGAAGTCCCAAAATCATCATTTCTGGAGGAATCATCATCTCTGGAAGACGCGTCTGTAGAAACATCCTCTCTAGAAGTGTCCTCTCTATAAACATCATCTTCAGAAGCGCTACCACGGGACTGAGTCATCTTTGCAAAGTTGTTGTGACATCCATACACGAGTGTCATCAACACAATGGAGTTAAAGCAATGGAATAATTATGATGCTCACATCTACAAAAATGGTAATCCTCAATTCTTACCTATTATTTACGTTTCACGAACTTAGTGATAATAACGTAAAACTTTGAAAATTTGCTCCTTCTTTCAAACCTGCAAAGTCGAGAAAAACTCATCACTTCAAAGTCAACACCTGACTTTTCACGAAGCCATGAACAATTCACATAAACTCTTCATGTGAATGTTCCATGATTTTACATCGCAAACACATACCGTAAAATCATAAAATACAATTGTCAATCTCTAACAGTTACCCAAAAAATTGCTATTTGATTTTTGTCAAAAAAAAAAAAAACTCACATACGTGGTTTTAAAAAAAAAAATTCTCTTTTTACGTGAGTTAATAATAATATAAAAAAAACCTTATTTTTTGCTCAAACAAGCGTTTATCTATGAACCGAGGGTCTTTTCTATTTGTTTAAAAGTCCACATATTCTCAAATAAAATTTTGAAAGTCCACATGCAAAATTTTAACATGAAGTGCAAGTCTATTTCAAAAAAAAATATCTTAGGATTATTGTTTGTTACTTTAACTACGAACGATGTACGTTTCCTAAAGATATTTGTGTGAAGGTTCATGCTTTGAAAACGAATTTGATTTTTTATGAAACCTCATAAAAAAAAATTTCCCTACTGCAACTAGACCATGTCTATTCAATCTCTTTCATATTAGGGATTATTGCTCGTTTCTTAAACTAACGAACGAACGGGCATACGTTTTCTAAGATAATTTCTTCATGAAACCTACACATGCATGCATACATAAAATTTTCTTTTAAACAACTCATGGAAAACTCATGAATTCACAGCAAAAAAAAAATCGCATACCTAAAAACGGCCGGAGTTGGCCGGAAATCCGTTGGACTGTGGTGGCGACGGCCGACTCCGGCGAGAAAATTTTTTCTCCTGATTTGCTCGAGCGTGAGAGGGTGGGGAAGAGCTGGTCGGCCAATCACTAAAAAATTTTTTTAATTAGGGTTCTTCTTTTTTATATTAATTTTATTTCCAAAACCTAATAAAACATGGGTTTCCTTTTTTGGGCTTGGGCCCGTAAATACTAAACCGACCAAAATTGGACTTTTGACCAACCAAATCAGCGGTGCTTCATCTATCCGTGCTCACGAAATGACACTCTATCTTGTTATCAGGGTCCTTACCTGAGCATTTGCTCGTACATGACACCATTGGAGCAAATCGAGGATTCTGATAATACCTTTGTACGACCGAGTTCAACCACTAATCTCGTCGACCGAAAATCACCATCTAATGCATACTGCGGAACATGACTGTCCCTCACTAAGCAGGGGACTTAATGTTGATAGTGTATTTTCGACAAAGGTCAAAATCATAAAATCATGATACTGCATGTTTCTGGCACGGCTTCCGGCATGTGACGATTCATATTTTACGAGACATGATGAATATGTTTCTCGAAAGGCCTCTACTAGCTGAGCGTTCGATACCTCGCATTTCATCATGCCCTCTATGTAGAATAACATAATTTGGCGGTTCTCCGTAAGATTGAAAGCAATAACGCCTTCAGGACATCGGTGACTCGATGTTCCCTGACTACATAGAGAGACCCCCCTCTACATAGAATAAAGATTGGGCGGTTCTCCGTAAGATTGAGAGCAATAACGCCTTCAGGACGTCGGTGATACTCACTGTTCCCTGACTAGAGAGACCGTGTATAGATCTAGGTGGTTCTCCGTAAGAATGAGAGCATTAATGCCCTCAAGACTTCGACAACACTCGTTGTTTCCTAACGATGCACCTTTCAGAATGGGTAAGACGCTTTAACTGGCTAATATCCCTTCTGCAATAGGTTAATTCTACCGTGACATTCACCACTGAATTCCTAGAAGATAATCTATTTTATCTCATTACTCCGATTTCATGATCGAATCCACGGATGATCTCATGGAATGGTAATAGATAATCTCATTACTCCGATTTCATGATCGAATCCACGGCTGATCTCATGGAATGATAATAGATAGTTTCATTACTCCGATTATGTGGTCGAATCCACGATCCCATGGAATGGTAATAATCGTTTTATTATTCCGAATTCATGGTCGAATCCACGGCTGATCCTATGGACTGATAATAAACAACTACTCACTTTTATTACTCAGTTTCATGAATCATTCTCCACTGAATTTCATGAATTAGTAATAAATACTCAACAATCGGGCATCTGGACTATCACTGAGTAAGCCCCATAAAATGGTGCAAGTGTACTCGACAATGATGCACGAACGAGCACCCAAATGCACGAACGAGCATTCGAAAATGTGGACAAATGAGGAATCCTACACGAAATAGGAGAGAGAAAATATTATTAAAATAATAAAGTGGCGCCTATGGGACCGGGCCCACCGGCCGGCCGGTCACGCCGCCGTGGCCGGTCCCTCATGCCCTTTTTCCTTTATTTTAATTATTCTATTATTTTCATGAACTCATGAAAACTCCTTCATTCTAGCAATTTTCCTTGTTTGAGCAAAACTCATGGTTTCTCCATATTTTCACGGTTTCATGAGAAATAATAAAAATAGGGAAAGGTGCAGCGGGACAGGGCTACCTAGCCGGCCAGCCATGCCCTAACGGTGGCCGGTCCCACACCTTGCAATCCCTAGTCTTTCATAATTATTATTTCCCTCATCTCATGAAACTCCTCCGTTTGAGCAAAAATCATGGTTTCTTCATATTTTCTCAAATATTGCTCAAACCATGAAAAAGCCAAAAACTCAAATGGTCACATGACCGACTAGGCTACTCACGCCAAATATTAAAATATCATTATTTTAATATTTTCCAAATTTTGATCAAACAGGCAAAATTCTACTTGCTCGTTCGAGCAAAATCGAGAATTTACCGAACTCTTATGAAAATTCAAGATATTGCTCAAACACACATCAGAAAATACCGAAGCTCTCAGTCTCAGGACTGAGACACGGACATTGTGGTGACACGTTCATGCTTCCTTGACCGACCAAGTCCGGCCCTAGGGCTTGCAAGGAGCCGGTTCCACACATTCTTATAATTTTGACTTAATTTGCTCAATTGCTCATGTTGGGTCCAAACTCTTTCCAACCAACTTGGAATTTGCTCAATTGACCATCAGCTAGTCCCACACCCCAAGGGCCGGTTTCATTCCTTCTTGGCCGGTCCCTTACTTCTCCATAAATTAGGCTTTATTACTTAATGCTCAGACGAGCACTATTTTAATAAATGATGAAACCGGCATTTAATCATCATTCTTTCACCAACCAATCAACTAAGGACTCGTGCACGCTCACTCGAGCACTCGGGCACCACATGGTCGTCCATTATTCCATGCGATTGGTCCCTCCCTCACTCATGACCTATTTTCAGCAGTTCGTCAAATTGACGAATAATTGATCAAAAATTAGGGTTTCGAACAAACGCTCCACAAATCATCATTCTGAGCAAGTTCAAACACTAATAAATTTATGTTGATCCATCAATCAACATCTGGATTAATTATATAATATTCGGTAGTCTACCAATATTTTGATTAATATTTTGGGTCACGTCACCAATAAATAATTCGTCGAATTGAGCAATACTTGATCAGTTGCTCGAATATTGATCCAATTATCAATATTCAGTAATTTATCAGTAATTCGTCGAATTGAGCAATACTTGCTCAATTGCTCGAATGTTGATCCAATTATAAATATTCAGTAATTTATTAGTAATTCATCGAATTGAGCAATACTTGCTCAGTTGCTCGAATATTGATCCAATTATCAATATTCAGTAATTTATCAGTAATTTGTTGAATTGAGCAATACTTGCTCAGTTGCTCGAATATTGATCCAACTATCAATATTCAGTGATTTGTCGAATTGATCAATACTTGCTCAGTTGCTTGAATATTGATCCAACTATCGATATTCAGTAATCGATGCTCAGTCGTCGAATTTACCATCTTTGCTAATACGCACTATGTCAACATCATTCAAAGAACTATATGTCTCAACATACATGTTCGATCCATGAACCCCTGAGCATTCGTCAATCATGCTCAATTCAACAAAACCTAGACTCATTGTCTAAACAGTCAATAACTGACTAATTAAACACACGTCTGTCATGCAGACACCACGATTCGTGAGACATCAATCACGTCACATGGGGGATAAAAATTAGGGTTTTGGTATGGTGGCCTACGACACGTGGATTCATCCACGATGAGAAATGTGAGTAAGTCGTGCAACGGTTGAAGGAGTTAGCAAAGTAGTGGGTGGATGATCAACCAAGTCTCCACACGACACGGAATTGGTTTTACCACGATCTCCCACTTTCCCACTCTTCCACTCATGAAACCGTCACACTTACTGGGATCAATGTGTTCGCTATTCTGACAATATAAATAAGCCTCTCAGAAATTCCATCAATCCACTAGAACTTATTCGAACTCAACAGTTCACAGAAAATTTGCAGAAACCTTCAACACATCCACAATCCTTGATCATCATTGATCCCTCACAATTCTCAGCTTCCCTCCTACAGATCAACCCATCTCCCTCTTTGTGACCGAATTGACTCTGGAACAACCATTGACTTGGTTTAGTCCGGAGTCCTACAGATTGATCTCTCGAATCTAAGCACTCCCTTTGCAGTGCATCTGTGTGAGGTTAAGCAATTTGCTCGGTTGAGGAGTCTCGTCCGCACACTCGTCCCTTCATTTCCTTAAAAACCAGCAAATCGTTTTTCCCCATCCACAGGAGTCCTCTATTTATATAGATTATCAAGGATTAAGGTAGATTTGAATTCAATCTAAGCTTAGGGTTCAAGATAAATAACTTCTCTAATTAAATGAAATTCCAAGTTAGAAATCATGTAAGATTGTGATTAGTTTTCCTTGAATCACAAAGAAGAATATGCACCAAGAGGTCCAGTTGGTTACATAATCGTGCATAAAGATGGTTCACCATGACCAAAATGAGGTCATGAATGTTCAAGCAATAATAATGTTTAATAACACTGAAGACTAAACAATAATTCACAAGCCCGAGGAGTTTTGTGAATAAAGGTGTCTTAGAAGTGTTTATGAGAGAGTTGCAAAACTGCAAGGATGCTTAAATAAATAGTGTACAAAAGTACAAGAGATCCTTAGCAAATAATATCCTTTTTGCAAAATTTACAAAATTATGTCCAAATTGACATGGTATGCACACCAAGTATACATACCCTTTGGACAGTTCGTGAAATTTTTCCTTGTCTAATAGGCAATGTATATTACTAGGTATACACACCCTAGGCAGTTCGTGTACTTTTTTCTTTGATTTAAAGCTACAGAACCATGTCAAAATCGACATGTTATACATACTAGGCATACATACCCTTGACAGTTTGTGTACTTTAACCCTTTAATAAAAAAATTACAGAACTATGTTAAATATGATACATACTAGGTATATATACCCCCAAGCAGTTTGTGTATTTTTACCTCTCATATAATGATTCGGAAACATTCCTACTATAATAGCCATAGGTATACATATGTACCTAAACAGTTCGTATATTTTTTGTTAGAGCATTGCTCAGTTGAACCCACCAAGCGTTGGTATATCAAGTTTGGTTGTCATATTTTAGCTCCAAAACTCGAGGCTTCTTGATTATATTACTAAAATCAACATCGTTGGGTTAGACTAGGAGCATTAGAAATGTTGAGACTTGCCGAAGACGTATTGGCATCAATGAACATATCATCCTTCTGTTCGAGGTTAGTAATAAAGATTTGACTTGTTCCATTTTAATCTATGTTTCTTTCAATTCTTTTTATTGAAAACATAACATTTATGTATCTCTAGTATTATTGACTTGATCATTCCATTATATCCAAAGTGTCAAGGAAGTATATACTAGTTATTTTATAAAACTTTGGTATGTTGGATAATGAAGTATAATGTATATCTTTTGAACTTCGTGGATTCGACATAACATTATTTGGTGATTCACTACTAGTTAATGTGTTAAACTTTCCGGTTGATTCCATACCTAGAAAAATATGTTTAATTACATGAGTTTATGAATGTAAACTTGCGAAACTTGTTTCATAGTTGAAAGGAACCAAAGTATTTATTCTAGGAACGATCCTTTAAATAACAATCTCTACTAAGACCGATCTCAAAGATCTCTAATATGACCGATCCCTTAAACAAGGATATCTACTAGGACCGGTCCCAAGTATTAGAGCACTGCTCAGTCGAACTTGCAAGCGTGGCTATCTCAAGCTTGTTTGTCAATTTTAGTGATCAAAAACTATAAGTCTTGATTTCTAGTCTACTTATAGATGTCTCGGTCGGAATAGGATAAATTGTGTAGTTGAGCATTAGACTTCACAGCGTTCATCATTTGAAGACGAAGAACTACTAAGGAGAGCTTGTAGAACTTCATCAACAAAAGGTATGTGGAGACTGAAACTCATCTATCACTTGGAAAGTCTATTTCTACTCTATCTCCTATATTGAGACATAAGTCGTAGTGCTATATAGTTTTCTACTATGCACATTTGATATTTCGAGCTGAGTTTAACTCGTTTACAGATTTTTCGAAATATGTGTTGGTAAGCTTTCGCTTCAACCAAGTTCATCTTATATTCTTGACCAAAGTCAAAAGATGATCATGTGAAAATCGCTAAGTAACATCTTACATGGTTTGTGTGATGCAATCATTTGGTGTAGACTTGGAATGTTTCGTTATGATTATTTCAATAACTTAAACATTGCATTGATGCTAATAGTGTGTGAAAACGGCTATTGTCATCCTCTAAGAAAGTTTCAGTGATTGAAATAGAGTTTAGAACACTTAACCAACATTAGATTATAAACATGTTGTGCACTCTTGCATATATGTGATCCATGATCGGGAACCATAGTATGCATACCCGTATGCGTACTTGTTGGTTTGACAAGTCCAGGAACCTAAGTACAAGTACCCGTACGCATACTGGCGTAAGGTTCATGTCCGGAAATTTCTGCTGGGTTTGGAGGTGTGCGTACCCGTTTGCATACTGGCGAAAACCAAACTTGGTTCGGCTACTTAAGTATGCGTACGCGTTTGCATACTTGAGTGGTTAAAGTTCTAAAATCGGTTGACATGAACAAATACGTTTATATATGAAGGAATGCATTCTTTGCAAACCGTGGCTATAATGTTCATGAATTGATTCGAGTGAATCAAACCGATTTTTCTTCAATTATGTTTTTGTATACTTCTATGAGAATATAGCAATTGAACAACTCTATAACTAGTTTCATTTGAGTTATTCGAACTAGTTGTTGTTAAGATGAATAAGGTTGATATGAGACTGTTCATATAGCTAACCTCAGTTAATTACGGTTGAACCAACATAGTGTACACGTTTAGGTACGGTTACTCAAAACTAAATGAAGGTACGTTTCATTTGTGTATAACGAGCTAAGTTCGATCTAAAGGTTGAAAGATATTAGCTTGAGTCTAATCAGGTTTTCAACTAACGGTGAATATTGAATGCTTTGTTACCAAGGTAACTTAGATTGCAAACCCTGATTTGAAAACTATATAAAGGAGAACTCTAGCAACTGGGAAACCTAATCCCCATACCTCCTGTGTGATACTAGTTACGTACTAGAGTCGATTCTCCTTTAACCTAGGTTTTTCCTAAAACCATTATAGGTTAACGACTTGAAGACTTCATTGGAATTGTGAAGCCAGACCCAACTATTTTCTCTGTAGTTACGTGTTCTGATCTTACTTCTTCTATTGTGATTGAGTGTTATCTTTGCTAAGATATGCTTGAGATTTATCTCTGATATGTAAGATTAAAAGTAGTCACAAACATCTTCGTCTCATCTTTTGTGATTCCATAATATCTTGTTTCTCTACCATACAATTAAGATTATTGTGAGGTGATTGATAATACTAGGCTGCTCTTCGGGAATACAAGTCTGGTTTATCGATTGGTTCCTGTGCACCTTGATTTATCAAAAGACGGAACAAAAATCATAGGTATTTCTGTGGGAGACAGATTTATCTATTCCAATAGACTTTTCTATGTGAGGCAGATTTGTTTATCAAGTCTTCGACTTTGGTCCGTAGCAACTCTTATTTGTGGGTGAGATCACCTAAGAGAATCAAGTGCGTAGAATCCACTAGAGAAAAAATTATGGTCTAAACATTCTGTGAAACATGGTTCTATGAATTCCTTTCAAAAGGGTTATGGTGGACAAATTATTGTTCACCCCAGCTCAACCTGATAGTGTTGGCTGGTGCATCTTGTCTCATATGCCTGATCAAAAGAGACAAGATTTATTTGCACACGTCAGGCTTTAAGAAAAGAGAATTGTTTTAGATTGTTTTGTTTTTCTCTTTTTAGTTTTGCTGTGCTTTGAAAGATTGAAATTCTTCCAGCTTTCATATCTAATTGATATTGGAAGGGACTTCCATGTTTAGTAAATGAAAGAGGGTTATTCCCGACAATTCTACCTTCTTTAGGGTTGAGAGTTGTGCGTGCGTGAACTTGTGGGTTTTAAGGTTCCGCAACCCTACCTTCCTTTTTCCTCCTCTTGAAAATATTTTTATCATAAGACTGCTTGTTGAGATTATTTTGTGATTTCCTTTCACAATTCCGTACGTATGGATACTCCAAGCATTATGTCTTCTGATGGAAAAGATGTTAATATGATTATTAAGCCATCAATCATGAAGGAAAAAGATAAATCTCAGTTACCTCCAACTTTGAAAAGAAAAAGAAGGAATGTGAGGAAGCCAAGAGTTGTTCCTTCAAATTCTCGAGAAGTTTTCTCTCGTGTTCTGAAGAGTTGAAGGAAACAAAGAAGGAGATTCAGGAAATAAAGGCCATTGTTTTGAGAACTCTTGAAATTCAGAAGGCCATGGTTCGGCATCAGTTCAAAAGGTTTGTTGTAATTGACTCCTTTCTTCATGAACCTTATGTTCCCATAGCTGTTGATGACAAGGAGTTCGGGGACGACAAATAATTTTTCAGAGGTCTCGATGTCTAGGAAACTTCTTATAAGAATTTATTCTTGTAAGTTTTTAAGAAGGATAACTAGGGTTTGGAATAGCCATTATTGTGAGTACACATAGCTATTGCCAATGTTTTCATCTTGCAATGTTTTTAGATTTATTTATTTAAATTCTAAAGTTGATTTGGAAGATGATTTTTGCAGTATTCATCTTTATGGTTTTATATATTGCAAATTGTTATGGGATATGTTGTTTACGTCCGTGAACCTTGACTGTCCCATATTTGTTCAAAATTTAACTCTATCTTATGTCAGTATGAAAGTATTGATAAAAGATAGAATGAACTTTTGACTACAAAAGTTAAGCCTATTATGTCATTATGCAAATAATTGATGGAATATAGGATGAACTTTTGTTTACAAGGATTAAGTCTATTATATGTCATTGTGCAAATAGTGATGAAAAATAGAATGAATCTTTGATTATTCCGCAGTATTGGTCTTTCCCTAATCCACATCTTTGTGTATGTACTGTGTTGCTCCATAAATTCTCTTATGTTGAGCATGGCCAATTGAATTGATCATTTTCCTTGTGGTTAATTCAATTGAGATTTTTGGAAACAAATTCATGTTTCATGTGATTTGTTAATGTCCAAAGAAATCCTTCTTTTCTTGTGAAAGTAAGGTCGCTGTTGTTGTTCTTTCGGGAATGACATTTTATGGGGGGAGAGTTCTTAATTAAACTTGTGCTTAATTGCCAAACCTTTGTGGGGAGTGTGGTTGTGGAATATTATAGGGGTTATCTTGTATCTTTATAAACTCCTTGATGAATGCATTTAGCTTCGGCTATATGATGGAATCTAAACAAGTTGATATGTTGTTCTCTTTTGGTCATGAAGTTTCTCTATGAAAATTTCATGAGGATCCCACTAGTTTTCGTACCTTTGCCAATTTATATTGACAAAAAGGAGGAGAATTAATGTGTAGTCCACACTACAAATACATATGGTTTACGGATCATTATGTAAGGGGGAGTGGTATTCATTGTGAGATGAAGTATTGACTAAGGGGGAGTGATACATATCACCATAGTATTGTTGTCAAAGTTGTGATACAATTGAACTTTGATGCCGTGTAATGATACTATGACACTGTATAACAATGATTGAGAGCAACTGTTTTCCCATTGTTATAGATACGGATCTTCAATCGGGCTCGCAAATTCCTATTTGCTGATTGCAGTTTGAATTGAGAAATTGAGATATAAACTCTTTGATATACTTTTCTTTAGATTGAGTCTGATTGTCTAGTTGATTCTCTTGAAAGTATATTGGAGTTTGTTTATTCAGATTGCCGAACGAAATATTGGGTGTGGTTGTTAGACCCCCGCTTTTTCAATTGGTATCAGAGCAGGCAAACACAATTAAAGACCTAATAACTCTATGTTTGTAGCGATCTGAATATGGACAAAAGTGTTATCTCTATAAACGTACCACCAGTCTTCGATGGCTCAAATTACTTATGGTGGAAAATTTTTATGCGTGTCTTTCTTCAAGCGCGTGATTTTCAGTCACGGGTTTATATGATTAATGGCTATAATCCTCCGGAAGTTACAGAATGCGATGTAACAGTTCCAAAGGATATTGGTAAATATGATGCTGCCGAGATTCTTGCTGCAAAGCAAAATTCTGACGGATTAAATGCTATCATCCATGCCATTACCCCAGAGATCCAGCATCATGTGACTACTTGCACAAAGTCTAAAGGTGCTTGGGATATCTTACAAACCGTATTTGAAGGGAATACCTGTGAAAAAGAAGCTAAGATTCAAAACCTAAATTCTGATTTGGAAAACCTTCGTATGGCAGATGAAGATTCATTAGATGAGTTTAATGATGAGTGCCAAATAGTGCATATTTCTACACCTTTTTATTGGCAATTAAATCATCTTTTGCGCTTTAAAATCATATATTATCCCAAATTCTGTATTTTTACTGTTTTAAAGAATAAATACTTGTACTAATTAATTTTGTGTTTTTAGGTGCTAAATAAAGATTGGATGAATCGTGAGGCCAAAAGAGCAAAGAAATGGTGACAATGGAAGAGAGATAACAAAGGCTCCCGCTGGAAAGCAGTGAAGAATATCTTCTTTGAAGAATATTTTATGCACCTTATTAGCAAGTGAAGATTATCTTTTTCACCTCATCCGCAAGTGAAGAATGTAGTTTGCAAGACTCAAAGACTAGGCGTGGGCTTGAGATATTAGCTTTGAAGAATGTTTTAGCCTAGAAGAAGATCTTTCAAGAGATAAAACTTAATATCCTATACCCAAACCCGTTTCCAATCTGAGAGCCGTCATATCCGAGTCATATTCTCAACATCCAAGGCATCTCCACATTGCACATCAACGATTGATACTCCCGCCTCACACCCTAACTCCTACTTTTCTTCTCCAAATCGAACAGAAAGCCAAACACCTCCTTCGTACTTTCATCCTCTACATACCCTGTAAAACCATCGGTTCATCAATCTCTCCATCAATCCATTCCATCCCCGATAAATCTCTGATCTAGAGCCATCAATCAACCTCCTAGTCTCTTTCTATCTCTATTATAGCTTCTTCCCAAAAACAGTAACCCTAGAAGATATGATTGAGAGAGACAGAGATAGGGTTAGCCTCAATAACTAAAAGCAACCATCAAATCAAGAGTTGCAGGCAGAATTGCAGAGGGGTTTTGTCGTGAAAACACGAATTGAGTGAGTGGTGGTTCTTTAATTTATCAATTCTAGTATTTTGAGAAGGAGTTGGGTATAAATATGGTTCTCTGTGAATTATGTAATCATCCAATTTCAGTTGGACCAACTAGTCATCTTAATTCAATTGTGTTTTAATCATCTTAATCATGTTCTAAATTACTTTGCTAGGGTTTAGATGAAACCTTAGCTCTCTACTGTGTTATTCATGCTAATTGTGTTACTCTTGAATGCTTAAACTATTTTAGGATAGATTTAATCTTAGTGCTCAATACTTTGCTCTCACAGTGTATGTCAGGCATCCATTGTAGTTAGAATAAAAAATGTGTTGATTGTGCTGCAACTCATGCTTGATAGACTATTGTTAATCCCTTGACTAGTTGTGCTTAATTAGACAGTTAGTGCTCTGGATTGATACTTTAGTTGTGATTGAATTATCTATTGGTGAAACACCTTAGGTAAGTGATAGACTTGACACCTCTTCCTTATTGTTACAAGAACAAGAGTGATATAATTAGTTGAATACATAGTAGGAGTTAGTGGTGGATTTGACAATCCTAGTGCCTTTATCCTCAGTGTTAACATCTTTGTTATTGCCTTTTATTTTGCTGTTATAATCCTTACCAATATCTTCGTCGTATCGAAAAAACAAACCCCCTTGTTGTTACTCTTGTTTCGCATCAGTATAAGAAGACTTTAACTTCAACTTTAGACCCTCCAAGTCTCTGTGGGATCGACCTGTATTTTCCCGGTCTCCAATAGACGCTGTGCACTTGTAGTTAGACATAGTCGTAGGCTTCTTTCAAATCCTACCAAGTTTTTGGCCCCGCTGCCGGGGACTCGCAAACGGTGTAGCTGAAGTTTCTATCTTTTCTTTACTGATTTTCAGCTCAATTTTGTATATAAGCGGCTGGAATTTCTTTTCTGTCATTATTAGTGTAACGTAGTTATAATCGCATCTCGAATTTCGCTTATTGTATTACCGTAACTTGTAAGTTTTTAGCTTTTATACATCAGTCCATTCATTCACATCTTAGCCCTGTATATTGGTAGTGACTTTTAATTTCAGATTTCCCATCTCAATCTGCATTCTGTTAGTCTTTTTATTATTTAGTTTACTTAACATCATCATCTCAGAGTCAGATATAGTAGTTCACACGTCACCCCCAGTATAAATTCCATCCCAAAGATTCTCGCATAAGCATCCAAGCAATTATTCCGTGTTATTGCGATGATAATCTTGATATGACAAACTAGGTTATGAACCGTTAGTGATAAGAAGACTTTCATTGTTTCAATGCGCTATTTGCATAATTTTGGGAACTGAAATTCTCTTTTGAGCAAACAGGTACTTGTGAAGCTGAAACACACCAAGAAAAAAAGAAAAAAAGGAGCAACATGACAAATTGTGGAATTGCCTAAACCCGGTTTTGCGCCGGCGGTTTGTTCTTCAACTCCCTTTTACTATTGTTGTTTATGTGTTTGGCATGTCATGACTATTTGTTGATTTGGTGGCCTTGCTATCTTTTGTTTCTATAACATCTGGGTAACAAGATCACCCAATAAATTGGTTTTCACATAAACACTGTGTTTTCCTGATACATTGGAGACCCCACTGAGCATTTCTTTTAATTCTGCATCATATAACATATGTGCGCCTAATTCTTTGATATCTGAATTACACATTTGCTCGCTGAAGTTGTTATTTTGCTATTAATATCTTGGTCTCAAGAGAACTTGATTATGTGATGCATGAGTAACATGTTTTCCTCGCTAAATCTGTTGAATTTTGTGAACTATCTAAATCAAACATACTGGTTCTACATACACAACCCTCCGAGTTGTGCCACTGTTGTTGTTAATTCTCTCGAATCATCCGTGGCTTGGTTTTGATACATGTTGCTAATTCTTGCCTTTGCATCTTGGCCGAGCAAAGATACATTGTGAATCTGTGTGCATGAGTCCGAGAACTAGCTTCGGACTCTCATAGGCTTTGTACCTCTGTATTGAGAGCTGCTTGTGTGTCTGATTGTTACCTTTCGTGACCAAACAAACCGATTAGTTATAATTAGCCAAGAGGATATTGTTAATATACCCACTTCTGAAGAGAATAGCCCTGACCAATTTGAAACCATGGGTGAAGAATTAAACCAGGACCGTAGTATGAAAGAACACATGTACCCAACTAGGACAAGCCAGCCCTCGTGCATTGTGTAGGATCCAAATA
>JAJJWW010001431.1:0-34486 GCA_023531295.1 Papaver armeniacum | reverse complement strand
GTGTAGTGTGGGAAATCCACCTTTACTACATAAATCTCCAATTTTAGAATTGAAACCTCTTCCCGATCACCTAAAGTACTTGTACTTGGGTGATAATGAAGAGTTACTGTGATTGTTTTCTAATGAGATTAGTGATTTAAAGGAGCAAAAACTTCTAAGGGTGCTAAGGAAGTACAAGACTACCATAGGATGGACAATGTCGATATCAAGGGTATAAGCCCTACCGTTTGTATGCACAAAATTCCCTGAGGACGATGCAAAGCCTACAAGGGAAGCACAACGTCGTTTGAATCCTCCCATGACGGAAGTTGTGAAAGGAGATACTCAAACTTTTGGAAATGGGTGTTATCTACCCCATATCCGATAGTAAGTGGGTGAGCCGGACAAGTAGTACCAAAGAAATCGGGTGTGACGGTGGTGGAGAATGATTAGAACGAACTTGTCCCAACTCGTGTGCAAATTGGTTGGAGGGTTTGTATTGATTATAGAAAATTGAATGCCACTACTAGACAAGATCACTTCCCTTTGCCTTTTATTGATCAAATGCTTGAACGTTTAGCGGACACTCTTATTATTGCTTCCTTGATGGCTATTCGGGTTATAATCGAGATTGTGATAGCGCCGGAGGATCAAGAGAAAACTACTTTCACTTGTCCTTTCGGTACTTTTTCTTATAGAAGGATGCCTTTTGGCTTATGCAATGCTCCACCACCTTCAAAGGTGTATGGTAAGTATTTTTCTAATATGTTGAAAACATAATCAAAGTGTTCATGGACGACTTTAGTGTCTTTGGTGATTCATTTTACCTTTGCTTGAATAATTTGTCTCTAATCCTTGAACGATGTGTTGAAACAAACCTTGTGCTGAATTGGGAGAAGTGCCATTTCATGGTAACTCATGGCATAGTTTTAGGCCATATAATATCTTCTAAAGGCTTGGAATTTGATAAATCTAAGATAGACCTTATTCGTGCTTTAACCCCTCCCACTACGATGAGGGATATACGCTTTTTTCTTGGTCATGCGGGTTTCTATCGAAGATTCATCAAGGATTTTTCCAAGATAGCATCACCACTTTGTAACTTATTTCAAAAAGATGTGGTTTTAACTTTGATGAAAAGTGTATGGTGGCATTCAATCGTTTGAAAAGAACTTTTGATTTCAGCCCTATCATTAAACCACCGGATTGGAGCAAGCCTTTTGAGCTCATGTGTGATGCGAAAGTGACTATGCGGTTGGTGCGGTGCTTGGGAAACGTGTGGGGAAGATTCCTCATGCTATTTATTATGCTTCTAGAACGTTAAATGAGGCCCAACAAAACTACACAACCACTGAAAAAAGAGTTGTTAGCCATTGTTTTTGCTTTGGAAAAGTTTCGCTCTTATCTAATTGGTACAAAAGTTGTTGTCTTTTTCTCGATCGTGCAGCTTTAAGTACTTGCTTACAAAGAAAGAGGCGAAACCGAGGCTCATACGATGGATTTTACTCTTGCAAGAGTTTGATATTGAAATCAAGGACAAGAAAGGAATTGAGAACACCGTTGCGGATCACTTGAGCCGTCTTGCTGTGGACAAGGAGACTATCCCGTTGCGTGAAAGTTTCCCGGATGAGCAACTATTCTCAATTGCCTTTGGAGAACCATGGTATGCCGATATTGTCAATTACTTAGTTTCTAAACAAATCCCAAAGAACTTGTCTCGTGATGAGAGGGACAAACTTAATAAGTTAGGGAACCAATACATATGGGATGATCCATACTTATAGAAACATGGTAGTGACCAAGTAATAAGAAAGTTTGTTCCCGAATCAGAATTTAATTCTATCTTGTCTTTTTGTCACTCCTATGCTTCTCATGAGGATATTTTGGGAGTGAGAGAACCGCTCACAAGGTACTTGAAAGTGGTTTCTATTGGCCAACTTTGTTTAAGGATGCACATATATTTTGTACAACTTATGATAGGTGCCAAAGAACAAAAGCAATCTAGGTGCCCCGAAATCAAATGCCACAAACTTTTATTCAATTTATTGAAGTTTTTGATGTATGTGGTATTGATTTTATGGGTCCTTTGTCAACTCCCATGGAAATTTTTATATCTTACTTGCTTGTTGATTATGTCTCAAAATGGGTGGAAGCTAAGGCCACCAACTAATGATTCTTAAGTGGTTTTATTTGTGCAAGCTAATATTTTTGCAAGGTTTGGAATTCCAAGAGCCATAATTAGCGATGGGGGTTCTCACTTCAAAAAATAGGATTTTACAAAGCTTGTTGAAGAAGTATAATGTGTCGCACAAGATTGCAACACCTTATCATCCCCAAACAAATGGACAAGCCGAGGTTTCTAACCAGGAGGTGAAATCCATTCTAGAGAAGACTATGAATCCAACAAGGAAGGATTGGAGCATGCGACTTAATGATGCTTTGTGGGCATATAGAACCGCATACAAGACACCTATAGGGATGTCTCCTTTTAGGCTTGTGTATGGTAAACCTTGTCTTTTACACGTTGAAATTGAGCATATGGCGTTTTGGGCTATTAAACAATGCAACATGGAGATGGATGGGGCTGGAAAGCAAAGGAAGTTACAACTCCAAGAGCTACAGAGCCATGAATGATGCATTTGAAAGCTCACAAATTTACAAAGGAGAAGACGAAGGCATTTCATGATAACATGATTTCTAGAAAACAATTTTGCATTGGGCGGGAAAGTTCTTTTGTTTAATTCTCACTTGCATTTATTTCCTGTAAATTAAGGTCACGTTGGATCGGACATTTTATTGTTACTAATGTGTTTTCTCATGGTGCAAAGTGGATATTCGTAGCATAGCTACGGAAAAGAACTTAAAGTTAATGGGCACCCTTGAAACCATAATATGAGAATTTCACTTCCGAAGTGGTGGAAGGAGTTAACTTTGTGGATGCACTCCTCCTGAGGAGTCATAGAAAGCAAGGAGATAGTCGAGGCCGACGACTTTAAACCAAGCGCTAAATGGGAGGCAACCCATCGATGAGTATTTCTTGTCTTGTATTTATTTCTTGTCTTGTTTTTAGTTTTTTCTTGTCTTATTTTTATTTTTTCTGATTTCTTGTCATATCATGTTAGAATTTCCCACCTTGACTTTATTTGGACAATTCAATTTACATTGAGGACAATGTAAAGTTTAAGTGTGGGGGAGTGGTTTCATGAAACTTTCGACTTTTGTGTAAATTAGTGAATAAAAACTCCAACTTGTAGTTAGTTTAGAGTCACATAGTATACATGTCGCTAAGATTACATCGAGATTCTCATAAGAGTGACTCGAACTTAGAGATGACAGAACATGATCTAAGTTTCTTACTTGTATGAGAGTTAAAGTTGGATTTAACCATGCCGGTGGCAAATAAGGTGCGTAGCTGAATTGATATTAGAGTAGTGGTCCCCTATAGTGGAGACTACCCATGTTACATAATGTGAGGCACCAACCTTCAACTCTTTGTACCTGTCTAAATTTGTGCTTTTAGAGGGTGTGTCACCGTACGTAAATTCCGGGTAGAATGGTGAGCTACCCAACCTCCCACCATAGAAGCACTATTTTGATCTCTTGAGTGTTATTTTATCAACCATGATGGTGACATCGAATTGCTAACTTACACACCACTTGTAATCTTGTTCGCAGCTTAGCACCATCCACCTTATCTCTCTACACCAACAGTCCATAGAAACACCATCATCATCAACAAGAGGAGCATCACAAATTTGAAGGAAAGTTGAAGACGTTCAAGGTTTACAAAGCGGCATTTAATCGAGCATTTGATTCAAGTATATCAACAACACAAGGAGCGGAATTTTATAAGTTGAAGACTATTGTACAAGAGTGAAGATTATCAAGATGAGAGTTCGAGAAGTTTATGATATCAAGACATACAAGTTGTGAAGAATCAAGCGGTGAAGTACTTACACCATGGCCTTGTACTTACATTTTTTATTTTATTTGTATTTTACTTTCTCTAAAGAAATTAACTCTTATTAATTTTAAAAAAAAAAATAGTAAAAAAAAATAAATTAGGTTCATTACTAGTTTTATTGTTTTATTTCTTTTTTTATTTTGTATTTGTTTTATTTTTCTTGTCTCAATAAAAAAAATTAAAAAAATTAAAAAAAAAAGACAAGAAAAATACATTGCATTATATTTTGGGTTTGTATAGTTCGTTTTTAGTTTTGTATTCTTTCAATAAAGCTAATGGAAGAAGGAACATCTACAAAGAAGTTTAAAGCAATAAGGAATTAGAGGAAAAAATTACATTGTCAAGATTCTACGAAGTTCAAGAGTTATCATCAAGAGTTGAAGACCGAAGACGAAGATGAAGACACCGATTGAAGACCGAAGACGTTTCTATGGATGCTGTGAGAGTGGTGCTAGATGCACGTCGAACGAATAACGAGGTAAGTAAGCATATTCCCACCTTCGCTAAGTGGTTGATTTCCTTTCTTAGAGATCGTCAGAAAAATGGGTTTTCAAAATGATAAAAGATGTGGGTTTTCAAAACAATTCAGAGGGTTTTACATTCCTACCATTCAACGTGTCGCAGGATTTCTCTCTTCATTCCTACCTGGACACATGTGTGACCCATAAAAAGCTGTTGATTATTGAGTGCAAATTCATAAAACCCTTTCTTGTGAGGCAGAGTCAAGATTTTTGATCACTCCGAACCCGAATTTCTTTCGATAAGGGATGGTTATTTGTCTCTCAACTTTTAAGGATGAGATTGTGTTCATTTATATGTCTAACTTATTATGACTAGTGTGCAGAATTTCTATGTCTTCTTAGCGCATTGGATGCTATCATTTCGGAGAACTAGTAAGTTGGAAAAGTAGGTTTTGTGGGTATATCTCTAGTAAACCCTCACGAGACTATAACTCGTCCACTAGGGACACCTAGGGGTTCAAAGGCTTGTTATACGTGCTAAGTGTGACCGTAGCCTCGACGATACGGAGTTGTATGTATGTTTTAGAAATGTCTTGTTTGATTTGCTCGAGGACTAGCAAAGTCTAAATGTGGGGGAATTTGATAAGTGTTGTAAACACCTTGATATTTATCTATTGTTTATGCTTTCTTCGCAAGTTTTCTTGAAAATTATGTATCTTATGTTTGTTTTTGAGTTATTTAGGTGCTTTGGAGTCATTATGAGCAAAAGAAGGAAAAGATCGCCAGTAATTTCACAAAAGTGCAAAAGGAAAAATTGTCATTTCACAGGCAGGTGCTATCTGAGCCGACCACGGGTTAAGGATACTACTGGGTGGCTTGTATCCATTTCTGGGGTGCAAATAGCTGTCCCAATGTTAATGACCTTATTTTGTTCGAGAAGGAAGAACTAGGGTTCATTTTTCCCTTTCTTTCTTCTCTCCTTTGTTGCCGCAAGTTAGATGCTCCCGAGACTCGATGGTGAATCCAGAGAAGAATTAGAGAAGGGTTCTTGTGAATTCAAGTTTGGCTAAGAATTGCAGCCCTGAACTGATAACTAGAAGATGGTTTCCGTTGGGTGTTGCTGTGAACCAGATGGAGAGATTCAGGGGTGAGATTTAAACGACAACGAGTTTGCTGTTGCCGATTGATAGAAGAATTATTGCCGAGTTCAAGGAAGAGGATAGTATCAGTAGAGATGTTCATGGGATTCGATGGATTTGAGAAGTTGGGTTTGGTTCAGATTTATTGAGATTGGGTAGAAGAGGAATCCGGTGATTAAATGATTGGGTCTCTGAATTTGCAGAGGAAGGAGGTTCTGATGCTGTTGAAATTGAGAAGAATTGCTGAAGTAGAATCGAAGATGTGAGGGCTGCCATCGATTCACAACAAGGATGGTAAGATTAGAGCAGTAGAAGATCTGTTTTGATGTGGAAGAAATTAGGGGTTGAGTGACGGAAATTGCAAAAGTGGTTGAGTTTAAATCTTAGTTCAATTAGTTGAAATGGGTTTTGAGATGAATTAGAAACATGGGCATGTCTCGTATTCAGGTTTGTGGTGTTGAGTGAAATCACAGATTGGATGTGTGCTTGAAGGGATTGATTACGCTTGTAGATGGTTGAGCTTGAATGGGTTCCCGATATGAATGAATTACACGACAAGGAGGAATTGATGGTTTGTCATGATATTGCAATGATGTGTGTGTATGTATGAATTCGGTTGCAGTTCAAGACGGTGATGGCAAGAACATAAGAACAAGGAGAGTGAATTTGATGGTGCAACACAAAAGTTAAGGCTCATGTAAGATCCTAGGAATATGACAGAATTGCAGGTGAAATGAGTGAAGACATTAGTGAAGTACAGAGGACTAGTGGATGTGATATTGCATAAGATGATGCAGGGGACGCTGTGATGAAATTGAGTTGACCTGAGTGGCAGGTTACATCTGGTTGTGAAGTTATTGCAGGGAGATACAGGTGCCATAGCTGAATTAACAATGGCAGGGAAGAGTGATTATGACTTACATGGATGTTGGTTTGTCATGGGTATGCGTTGGGTTCAAGTTACAATGACTATGGGTCTGTGTGAGAAATTGCCCGTGGTATTGCGCATCGAAGGAGATGGGAGCGAATATTGAAGCCGAGTCTTGCTATTGGCTTGACTCGGTATGCAGATTAGGTCACAGTGGACAATAGTAATTTCTCGTTGAAGCAATTGCAGCTGAGGTGGAGTGTAACAGTGTGCTGGTGTTGTTTCGCGGAAGTGACTGAGTTTGAAATGCAAGTATGAACGCAAGTGTGGCTTGGAGTTTGTCTGAATGCATGGGTTGAGCTCACAGTAGTTTTGGTAATGTATGAATTATGGAATGGATGCAGTGATGTCGGGATATTAAGATGGAATGGTGGTGACTAACACAGGGAATGGTGAGGTGAATGATAGATGGCAGTGCACCTGGAATAGAGAACATCCACCATGACTGGAATTTGAATGGTGATGCACAATCATGGTGCATCACAGCCTTGTCCCGTGCAATGGCATTGGTCTTGGCCAATACCAACCTGACCAATCGGATGGAGTCAAAGGGATCGACTCACACCTTGACTCGGTCTGACTCTGAGTTAACTCGGCCGACTAGACCCTGACTGAGTTGACTCGATAGCTCGTCTTGACTCGTTGACCCAAGGACCTAAACTTTTCCTGGTCCACCGAGCCTTTTCGGTGCCGGATTCCGGCCGATTTCCGGCCATAATACCAGCTTTCCGGCGACGGTTTTTGGGGCATATTTTCTACATGGGTTTCTCTCACTTATGGGATTGGTGGACTTTCATCTATTGGACCTTTGAGATTATACCTAATTTTGGAAATAAGAGAGCTATTTAAAGGAAAGTCTTCTACAACTTGAGATAACTTATTATTTCTTGGAACTTGGAGAGCCGGTTTTGTTTACGCTTCTAGGGTTTGCTTTTGTTCATCTTCTTCTTTTCAATTAATATTTTTACGATGAACTCCATAGCTATGAGTAGATAAACAATTATTATTGGTTATGGGATAAAGTTGATTTCTCAACATGTTATTTAAATCTATGAATTAGTTTTGTCTCAGTAATTTATTGTTTGTGATTCACAATTAATAGTGTTATATGATTTGAATACTTGTTAGGTTGAGTCCGGAATCAATCCGATTTGCATTCTTCTCTAAAGCTATATTAGGATTTTCAATACGAAAAAGTTGTTTATCCCTGATTCTAAGTAGCATAATTGTGGGTAGTGCTTGTAGTGATATATCCTACTAGTCACAAGTGAATCATAACTTTTGTTAAAACGGATTAGTGCTTTTACACATTCGTTTGCATTGATTAGTCTTATTCCAGAGAACTTAGTGCTTTGAGGGAGTTAAATCTAATTGTGCTTTTACACTTTAGGTTGCTTTCTAGGAAGAATTCACATATGCATCTTTTAATGTGGTTGTGATGAAATCAGGGAATTAGCGGGGTATTCTTGGGATCAAGGTATCCTAGGACTTTTAGTAAATGAGAGATTAAAATACCAATTCTAATCATTGATGAAAATACATGTTTGTGAATGATACTATCCCGTGACCAATATCTTCTCCTTATTGATTATTCCAATTAATTGCTTTGCTTTATTTTATTTTATTACTTTGTTAAAACAACAAAAATCCCCCTTGGTTACTAAGAAACTGAATTTCTATAACAACAAAAGCCTCTCTGTGGGAACAAACTTTTTCTTATAACATACTATATTTATATCTAGTTGAGTGAGAAAGTGAAATTATATATTTGCACGGCTGACAACCGGTCAAATTTTGGCGCCGCTGCCGGAAGGCATACGACTTGTTATTAAGTTTTTAGTTTCTTTTTATAATTTCTGCTTTTATCTTTGCTTTTCGGTTCTTTTCTTGTTTCTCACTTGTTTGCGAGAATTGTTTTCAGGTACCTAATCTCTGGCTTCTAAAGATTGGAACTACCCAAGGTGCGGGATAGCTACTCGAAGAGGCACAATACTCCAACCAAGTCAAGACACAACAGAAAATCAAGAGTTAGAAGTGGAAAAAGAGTTAAAACTAGAAGGAGAACATGAGGTTCCATTCATAGACGAACAACAAGAAGAAGGAGCAATGGGTGATGCAAAAGTTCACTCAAGGAGTTAGCTTCTCATAGGCTTGATACACAACAGGGGTGTATTCAAACAAACTCTACCTTTGAGATCAAGCCGGGGTTGCTTAGAGAATTACTAAAGTTCTATGGCATGGTGAATGAAGACCCAAATAAGCATATTATGGACTTCGACACCATTGTCATGGCTATGCTTCCGGCGGATGTTGAGGCGGATGGTGCAATGTTAAAAGTTTTCCGTTTCTCTTTGATGGATAGTGCTAAGGATTGGTTGTACTATTTACCTCCCTAAGTGTCACGACATGGAATGGGTGAAGAAACTCTTTTAGAGAGATATTTTCCTGCATCAAAGGCTACTCAAATTCGAAAGGAGATTTGTGGGATGAAGCAAAATGTGGGAGAATCCTTATATGAATGTTGGGAACGATACAAGAGATTGGTGGCAAGCTGCCCTCACCGCCAATTCAGTGACGCTATGATCATGCAAAACTTGTATGAAGGACTCCAATCAAGTGATAGGAATCTTATTGACGCTGCGGGTGGTGGTGCACTAGTGAGCAAGACGGTGGCACAAGCTAGAGAGTTGATTGAAAACATGGCAGCAAACTCCCAACAATTCTTGAGTCGTGGTTCGGATGTGCTTCTAAGAAGAGTGAATGAAGTGAGCGAGGTTGAGGAACTTCGTCAACAAATGGGTAACATGTCCGCAATGATGCAACAAGTTGCAGCCGCGGTGATACCAAGTTCCTCTCAAGCTTATGAGGATGATAAAGCTAATGCGGTCTTTCCAAATCAGCAAAGACGGTATGATCCCTACTCAAACACTTACAATCCGGGATGGAGAGATCACCCCAATTTTAGCTATGCCAACAATCAAGGAGCGGTTCAACAACCTACCTTCAACTTTCCGAGTGGATTTCAACCTCAACAACAACAATTCCAGCCGAAACAACAATTTCACCAACCACAAGAACAACAATCAATGCAAAATCAAGGTTCTGATATTGATTTAAAGCTTCAAACAATGATGCAAGGCATTTCCACCATGTTTAAAGAAAGTCAACAGAAACTAAGAGTGCTATCAAGGAGTTGAGACACAAATGGGCTCCATGGCTATTGAGTTGAACCAATTGAAGGAACAAAATAGTGGCAAACTCCCTTCTCAACCTATTAACCCAAAAGAGGGTGTCAATGCTATTACGTTGAGAAGTGGTACACAACTTGTGAAACCCGAAGTTACTGATTCGGGCAAGGTGGAAACACCAACGGAACTGTTTTGGAGGAGAAGAATGAGGATTCTCCCCAAACTTCGAGGTACCTATTTCTAACTCTAAAACTCCGGTTTCTAATTATGTTCCTCGTTTACCTTTTCCTCATGAGATTCGCAAGTTATAAGAAGGCGGAACAAGAAAAGGAGATTTTAGACGTTCTAAAGAAGATCCATGTGAACATACCACTCATTGATGCTATTAAGCAAGTTCCAAAGTATGCAAAGGTGTTGAAGGACTTGTGTACCAATAAGCAAAGGCTCAAAGGTAATGAAGTGCTTAGTGTGGGGAGAATGCTTCGGCAATCTTACAACACAAACTCCCACTTAAGTGCAAGGATCCCGGTAGTTTTGACATTCCCGTCACAATTGGTAACACAACATTTAACAAAGCTATGTTGGATTTAGGTGCATCCGTTAATGTTATGCCTGCATCAATGTATAATTCACTTGATCTTGGTCCTCTTAAAAAGGCTGAAATTGTATTGCAATTAGCCGATCGCTCTAATGTCTACCCAATGGGTATTGTTGAGGATGTTCTTGTGCAGGTTAATCAACTTGTATTTCCAGCTGACTTTTGTGTGTTAGAGATGAATGAAGGTTCACCGGACTCGTCTCTTCCATTGCTACTTGGGCGTCCCTTCATGAAAACGGCGAAAACCATTATTGATGTGGATAAGGGAACGTTAACCATGGAGTTTGATGGAGAAACAATATGTTTCAACATTTTCGAGACGATGAGATATCCTAGTGATGTCCACTCTTGTTTCTTCATTAATGTTATGGCTACATTGGCACAACAAATGTTTGAATTAAATGGTGATGATGCTTTGGAAACCGTGTTAACTATATCCATGGATAATGGTGCAGAGTGTGGTAATGAAGTCAAGGAAGCCCTTGGTGATCTTAATTCACTACAAGGATGCCCAGAAACTCATAATATCTCTTTTATTTCATTACCATGCAGTGATGAAAAGCATGTACCTTCTATTGTTAAATCTCCAATTTTAGAATTGAAACCTCTTCCCGATCACCTAAAGTACTTGTACTTGGGTGATAATGAAGAGTTACATGTGATTGTTTCTAATGAGCTTAGTGATTTACAGGAGCAAAAACTTCTAAGGGTGCTAAGGAAGTACAAGACGGCCATAGGATGGACAATCGCCGATATCAAGGGTATAAGCCCTGCCGTTTGTATGCACAAAATTCGTCTGGAGGACGATGCAAAGCCTACAAGGGAAGCGCAACGTCGTTTTAATCCTCCCATGATGGAAGTTATGAAAAAGGAGATACTCAATCTTTTGGAAGTGGGTGTTATCTACCCCATATCCGATAGTAAGTGGGTGAGCCCGGATCAAGAGAAAACTACTTTCACTTGTCCTTTCGGAAATTTTGCTTATAGAAGGATGCCTTTTGTCTTATGCAATGCTCCAGCTACCTTTTAAAGGTGTATGGTAAGTATCTTTTCAGAATATGTTGAAAACATAATCGAAGTGTTCATGGACGACTTTAGTGTCTTTGGTGATTCATTTGACCTTTGCTTGAATAATTTGTCTCTAATCCTTGAACGATGTGTTGAAACAAACCTTGTGCTGAATTGGGAGAAGTGCCATTTCATGGTAACTCATGGCATAGTTTTAGGCCATATAATATCTTCTAAAGGCTTGGAAGTTGATAAATCTAAGATAGACCTTATTCGTGCTTTAACCCCTCCCACTACGGTGAGGGAGATACGCTCTTTTCTTGGTCATGCAGGTTTCTATCGAAGATTCATCAAGGATTTTTCCAAGATAGCATCACCACTTTGTAACTTATTGCAAAAAGATGTGGTTTTTAACTTTGATGAAAAGTGTATGGTGGCATTCAATCGTTTGAAAGAACTTTTGATTTCAGCCTCTATCATTAAAACACCGGATTGAAGCAATCCTTTTGAGCTCATGTGTGATGCGAGTGACTATGCGGTTGGTGCGGTGCTTGGGCAACGTGTGGGTAAGATTCCTCATGCTATTTATTATGCTTCTAGAACGTTAAATGAGGCCCAACAAAACTACACAACCACTGAAAAAGAGTTGTTAGCCATTTTTTTTTGCTTTGGAAAAGTTTCGCTCTTATCTAATTGGTACAAAAGTTGTTGTCTTTTCTGATCATGCAGCGCTTAAGTACTTGCTTACAAAGAATGAGGCGAAACCGAGGCTCATACGATGGATTTTACTCTTGCAAGAGTTTGATATTGAAATCAAGGACAAAAAAGGAATTGAGAACATCGTTGCGGATCACTTGAGCCGTCTTGCTGTGGACAAGGAGACTATCTCGTTGCGTGAAAGTTTCCCGGATGAGCAACTATTCTCAATTGCCTTTGGAGAACCATGGTATGCCGATATTGTCAATTACTTAGTTTCTAAACAAATCCCAAAGAACTTGTCTCGTCTTGAGAGGGACAAACTTAAGAAGTTAGGGAACCAATACATATGGTATGATCCATACTAATGGAAACATGGTAGTTACCAAGTAATAAGAAGGTGTGTTCCCGAATCTGAATTTAATTCTATCTTGTCTTTTTGTCACTCCTATGCTTGAGGAGGACATTTTGGGAGTAAGAGAACCGCTCACAAGGTACTTGAAAGTGGTTTCTATTAGCCAAATTTGTTTAAGGATGCACATATATTTTGTACAACTTGTGATAGGTGCCAAAGAACAGGCAATCTAGGTGCCCAAATCAAATGCCACAAACTTTTATTCAATTTATTGAAGTTTTGATGTATGGGGTATTGATTTTATGGGTCCTTTTGTCAACTTCCATGGAAATTTTTATATCTTACTTGCTGTTGATTATGTCTCGAAATGGGTAGAAGCTAAGGCCACCCCAACTAATGATTCTAAAGTGGTTTTAGATTTTGTGCAAGCTAATATTTTTGCAAGGTTTGGAATTCCAAGAGCAATAATTAGCGATAGGGGTTCTCACTTCAAAAACAGGATTTTACAAAGCTTGTTGAAGAAGTATAATGTGTCGCACAAGATTGCAACACCTTATCATCCCCAAACAAATGGACAAGCCGAGGTTTCTAACAGGGAGGTGAAATCCATTCTAGAGAAGATCAGTGAATCCAACAAGGAAGGATTGGAGCATGCGACTTAATGATGCTTTGTGGGCATATAGAACCGCATACAAGACACCTATAGGGATGTCTCCCTTTAGGATTGTTTATGGTAAACCTTGTCATTTACCCGTTGAAATTGAGCATATGGCGTTTTGGGCTATTAAACAATGCAACATGGAGATGGATGGGGCTGGAAATCAAAGGAAGTTACAACTCCAAGAGCTAGAGGAGCTTCGCAATGATGCATTTGAAAGCTCACGAATTTACAAGGAGAAGACGAAGGCATTTCATGATAACATGATTTCTAGAACACAATTTTGCATTGGGCAGAAAGTCCTTTGTTTAATTCTCGCTTGCATTTATTTCCGGGTAAATTAAGGTCACGTTGGATCGGACCTTTTATTGTTACTAATGTGTTTTCTCATGGTGCAATGGATATTCGTAGCATAGCTACGGAAAGAACTCAAAGTTAATGGGCACCGGTTGAAACCATATTATGAGAATTTCACTTCCGAAGTGGTGGAAGGAGTTAACTTTGTGGATGTACTCCCTCTGGAGGAGTCATAGAAAGAAAGGAGATAGTCGGGCTGACGAAGTTAAACCAAGCGCTAAATGGGAGGCAACCCATCGGATGAGTATTTCTTGTCTTGTATTTATTTCTTGTCTTGTTTTTAGTTTTTTCTTGTCTTATTTTTATTTTTTCTGATTTCTTGTCATATCATGTTAGAATTTCCCACCTCGACTTTCTTTGGACGATTCAATTTACATTGAGGACAATGTAAAGTTTCAGTGTGGGGGAGTGGTTTCATGAAATTTTCGACTTTTGTGTAAATTAGTGAATAAAAACTCCAACTTGTAGTTAGTTTAGAATCACATAGTATACATGTCGCTAAGATTACATCGAGATTCTCATAAGAGTGACTGAACTTAGAGATGACAGAGAACATGATCGGGTTTCTTACTTGTATGAGAGTTAAAGTTGGATTTAACCATGCCAAAGTGGCAAATAAGGTGCGATCAAATCGGTATTAGAGTAGTGGTCCCCTATAGTGGAGACTACCCATGTTACATAATGTGAGGCACCAACCTTCAATTCTTTGTACATGTCTAAATTTGTGCTTTTAGAGTGTGTGTCACCGTACGTAAATTCGGGTAGAATGGTGAGCTACCCAACCTCCCACCATAGAAGCACTATTTTGATCTCTTGAGTGCTATTTTTTATCAACCATGATGGTGACATCGAATTGCTAACTTACATACCACTTGTAATCTTGTTCGCAGTTAGCACCATCCACCTTATCTCTCTCTACACTGATAGGTGTAGAATACACCGTATTTAATATCTAGTATTTATGCTTTCTTTGCGAGTTTTCTTGTAAATTATGTATCTTATGTGTGCTTTTGAGTTTATTAGGTGCAATGGAGTCATTTGGAGCGAAAAGACCAATTGGAACTCGTTCAAATACAAGATTTCTACTTTTCATTGTGTAGAGGACGAGAAGATGAAGACAATGCCGAAAGAATGGAGTCATTCCCGAGTTCGTATGGAGAAGTTATGAGCAAAACAAGAACTCTTAAGCAAAGGGCGTAATTGTCTTTTCAGGGAAAATATTATCGGAGCTGAGCCAGCGTTAAGGGGTGACTTTCTTTGGAGGAGTGTTAAAGAACAGCCTATTGAGGTTAAGGGGTTATAACTTGGTTACCCTTATCGAAATGTCCGAGTACCCGAAGATCATGCCCCTTATCTATCCATTCAAAACCAGAGAAGAGAGATTTCTTTCTCGATTATTTTCTAATTTATTTCCAACTGAAATGTATGAGAGGCGATGTCAATGTGAAATCGATGTCAAGGGTTTTGATGGATCGATGAAGGAATTGGGGTTGGTGATTATGAGCACAAGACTGATGGAATTAGAGAAACAGAGAAGAACCTGATGTTGTCAGATTCAGAGTCGAATGGCGGAGGATGAAGATGGTTGTTGGTTAATCTCGTGGATCTGAGAATGGAAGTCATTGAGGAAATTGGAGCAACTAAGTTAGGGTTCATAGAAGATTCTGGGTCTTGTCGGTGATACAAATGAGGAAACGAAGATGGGATTCACCCGAATCGGAGGGGTTTCGTATATGGAAGATAAAATTGTTGGGATTGAAGGGGAACTGAGCTTCCGTTGTGTGTGAAGGGTGATGATTCGAAGAATAATTAGAATGGAATTGATTTGCTGCTGGAATTCAGTGGATTGAGGTGATTCATGGTGGTTCTGCTGGGTTATCGAGATTGAGTTGATCGATTCTGGAAGGGGTCTCTGCTGTAATTAGGTTGACAACTCAGATGGAGAAGTGAAGTCTGCAAGTAAGCCAGTGATGCTGAAATGGAGATGAAGCTAGGTTGGATGTAACAAGTGCAATGGCTTGGTGGTTATGGAGCCTGAACTGAACTTTGAAGTGGTGGTTTGGTCTGGTGTTGCTGGTGGTGGTATGAAGATGCTGTGGTGGTTTTGATGGTTTCTGCTTCTCTGTTGGTGCAGTGAGAAGCTACAGAGTTTGAGCTGTTGGTGGTACTCAGGTTAGGCAAGGAGGTTGCAGCTGGTTATGAAGAAGCCAGTGGTGGAGCTCAGCTGCAATGGACTGAGGTGATGGTGATGGCAGATAATGGAGTCTGGTGGCATTGCAGGGTTGCGAGATAGAAGGACTGAATAGATGAATGTTAGGGTTATGCTTGATTGAATAACTGTGCAGGGTATTGAGCATCCGGAGTTGAGGTTGTGAATTCGCAGAGGTTATGGAGCTGTGAAGGCTAAAGGGCATAGTGCAAAGCGGGTGGAGTTGTGTGGCTCGTGCAACTTCGGATGGTCTTTGTTAGGTCAAGACAAGAAACTAGAGGTGCTGCTATTGAGACAATGGAGCCGACGGTAACGAGGGTCAGTAATGAATGTGATTATGATCTTGCAAGTATGGGGTGAGTTACAAAGGTGCGGGCCAAAGTGGAGGTGTCTTTGGCGGATGCGGCTCAATTGAAGCTACCGGAATTGAATGCAGTGCAGGTTGTATCTTTGGTGGTGCTTCACAAATGAGATGGAATGGCGAGGCCCGGAGATTGCAGGGTTGATTGCAGGTAATGACATGAACTGAAACGGGTTTTGGTGGAGTTGCGGAAACAAGGAATTGCCAGAGTTCTAGACAACAAATGAGTCTGGCGAAGATTGAGATGCTACAGGGAAAATAGAATGAGATGGAAATTGCAGGTTATGATGCTGGGCTGTGCTCAGGTTGAAAATGCAGGAGTAAATACTAGTGAATTTGCAGGGTGTGTGTTTGTCAATACATGGAGTTATAGGCTGAATTGCTGGCAAGCTGGAAATGGAGTTGTGAGTATGTGACTGAGATGGAGAAAGAGCAGGGTGTAAGAGCCACATTAACCGAGATTGGTAGATCTTTGTTGAGGGTTTGATGGAGTTGTGAATGAGTTGTGATAATTTGAGAGAAGGGTTGTGCTTAATCCAGGGGAGTGATTCAGATGCAATACAATTGGATTTGTGGTAATGTGCTCTCAGCTGGGGTTTGAAGTTGCAGGGCCATGATGGCTGGCTATGCACAAGGATTGTGCAACACAAAGACAAGCTCCCAGAATGGCTTTGGCCACTCGGCCTATCCACCTGAGTAAGACTCGACCTGACCACCTCACCCGACTCGGTCGAGTGATTGACCCGATCCGACCCAGTTGACCCGACCGGTCCCGACCCGTTGACCCGGTGGCAGTTTGACTTTGCCGGCCACCTGAGATATATTTTCCGGCGACGATTCTGGGGATTAAAGCCACAATCCCGTTTTCCGGCGAGCGTTTTTGGGACAAAATTTCTACACGGGTTTCTCTCCATGGTGGGCGGGTGAACTTCTATCTAATGGACTTTGAAGACAAAACCTAGTTTTGGAAGGAGTGGAGCTATATAAAGAGAAGACTTTTATTATCTATGGGATATCTTAGATCACGTTTTATTATTTTCTCTACTTTATTCTAGGGTTTAGAACCATGAAGTTTTTTCTCTTTCTTCTTGTGATGAACTCCATGAATATGAGTACCTAATTATCTTTTGGTTATGGAATAGTTGGATTTCACAAAGCATGATTCTTTGATTCAATATATTAGTTTTGTCTCATATCTATCGTTTGCAATTCTCTGAAAATATTGTTTTATGATTGGTTGATTGTTTTGTCAAGTTGCAAATTGGTAGAACTTCTAATCACATCTATTGCTAGTTTAGGGTTTATTATACGCAAAAGTGATATTCCTTGGATACAAGTAGCATAATATGATTATAGTTTGTAGTGATATATTCGTATGATCATATGTGAATCGTAACCTTTGTTAAATTGAATTAGTGCGCTTTCCACGTTCAATTGCTTTGATTGGCCTGATTTCATAGAACTTAACGCATCTAGGGAATTAAACTTGATTAGTGCTTTTACACGTTAGGTTGTTCCTTTAAGTAGAATTCATATTCGCATCTTTTAATGTGTTTGTTGATGACATGAGGAGATTTGCGGGATATTCTTGCGATCAAGGTATTCTAGGGTCTTTGATAAAAGTTGAGATTAAATATCAATTCTAGTTATTGTGAAAAGCATGTTAGTGAATGAAAACGAAATCCATAACCAATATCTCTTCTATCTTATTTGTTTGCTTATTTCTTTATTTGTTTTATTTAGTTTATTATAAAATCACAAAACTACCGGCGTTATTTATAAGGAACCATAACAATTTGACAACCTAGACCTCTCTGTGGGATCGATCCTTTCTTGCCCTTGCTATATTTATATTTTGAGTAGTAAGAAAGTGTAAATTATATTTGTGTCGCTTACGACAGCGATCATACACCAACAGGTCCATAGAAACACCATCATCATCAACAAGAGGAGCATCACAAATTTGAAGGAAAGTTGAAGACGTTCAAGGTTTACAAGCGACAATAAAGAATTGATCAGATTTCAGATTCAAGTATAGCAAGAAAACAAGGAGCAGAATTTTTATAAGTTGAAGACTATTGTACAAGAGTGAAGATTATCAAGATGAGAGTTCGAGAAGTTTATGATATCAAGACATACAAGTTGTGAAGAATCAAGAGGTGAAGTACTTACACCATGGCCTTGTACTTACATTTTTTATTTTATTTGTATTTTACTTTCTCTTGTCTCAAAAAAAAAAAAAAGAAAAAAAAAATTAGGTTCATTACTAGTTTTATTGTTTTATTTCGTTTTTATTTTGTATTTGTTTTATTTTTCTTGTCTCAATAAAAAAAAATTAAAAAAAAATTAAAAAAAAAAAAGACAAGAAAAATGCATTGTATTATATTTTGGGTTTGTATAGTTCGTTTTTAGTTTTGTATTCTTTCAATAAAGCTAATGGAAGAAGGAACATCTACAAAGAAGTTTCAAGCAATAAGGAATTAGAGGAAAAAATTACATTGTCAAGATTCTACGAAGTTCAAGTGTTATCATCAAGAGTTGAAGACCGAAGACGAAGATGAAGACAGCGATTGAAGACCGAAGACGTTTCTATGGATGCTGTGAGAGTGGTGCAAGCTGCACGTCGAACGAATAACGAGGTAAGTAAGCATATTCCCACCTTCGTTAAGTGGTTGATTTCCTTTCTTAGAGATCGTCAGAAAAATGGGTTTTCAAAATGATAAAAGATGTGGGTTTTCAAAATAATTCAGAGGGTTTTACCTTCCTACCATTCAACGTGTCGCAGGATTTCTCTCTTCATTCCTACCTGGACACATGTGTGACCCATAAAAAGTTATTTATTATTGAAAGCAACTTCATAAAACCCTTTCTTGTGAGGCAGAGTCAAGACTTTTGATCACGCCGAACCCGAATTTCTTTCGATAAGGGATGGTTATTTCTCTCTCAACTTTTAAGGATGAGATTGTGTTTATTTATGTGTCTAACTTCTTATGACTAGTGTGCAGAATTTCTATGTCTTCTTAGCGCATTGGATGCTATCATTTCGGAGAACTAGTAAGTTGGAAAAGTAGGTTTTGTGGGTATATCTCTAGTAAACCCTCACGAGACTATAACTCGTCCACTAGGGACACCTAGGGATTCAAAGGCTTGTTATACGTGCTTAGTGTGATCGTAGCCTCGACGACACGGAGTTGTATGTATGTTTTAGAAATGTCTTGTTTGATTTGCTCGAGGACTAGCAAAGTCTAAGTGTGGGGGAATTTGATAGGTGTTGTAAACACCTTGATATTTATCTATTGTTTATGCTTTCTTCGAAAGTTTTTTTGAAAATTATGTATCTTATGTTTGTTTTTGAGTTATTTAGGTGCTTTGGAGTCATTATGAGCAAAAGAAGGAAAAGATCGCCAGTAATTTCACAAAAGCGCAAAAGGAAAAATTGTAATTTCACGGGCGGAGTCTTTATCTGGAGCCGATCCACGGGTTAAGGGGATACTCTTTGGGTGGCTTGTATCCATTTCTGGGGTGCAAATAGCTGTCCCAATGTTAATGACCTTATTTTGGTCGAGAAGGAAGAACTAGGGTTCATTTTTCCCTTTCTTTCTTCTCTCCTTTGTTGCCGCTGTTAGATGCTCCTGAGACTCGATGTGGTGAATCTGTGAGAAGAATCAGAGAAGGGTTCTTGTGAATTCAAGTTTGGCTAAGAATTGCAGCCCTGAACTGATAACTAGAAGATGGTTGCCGTTGGGTGTTGCTGTGAACCAGATGGAGAGATTCAGGGGTGAGATTTAAACGACAACGAGTTTGTTGTTGCCGATTGATGGAAGAATTGCTGCTCGAGTTCAAGGAAGAGGATAGTATCAGTAGAGATGTTCATGGGATTCGATGGATTTGAGAAGTTGGGTTTGGTTCAGATTTATTGAGATTGGGTAGAAGAGGAATCCGGTGATTAAATGAATGGGTCTCGAATTTGCGGAGGAAGGAGGTTCGACATCTTTGAAATTGAGAAGAATTGTCAATCGAAGATGTGAGGGCTGCCATCGATTCACAACAAGGATGGTAAGATTAGAGCAGTAGAAGATCTGTTTTGATGTGGAAGAAATTAGGGTTTGAGTGACAGAAATTGCAGTGGTTGAGTTTAAATATTAGTTCAATTAGTTGAAATCGGTTTTGAGATGAATTAGAAACATGGGCATGTCTCGGGATTCGGTTTGTGGTGTTGAGTGAAATTGCAGGAGTGGATGTGCTTGAAGGGATTGATTGCAGTTTGTAGATGGTTGAGCTTGAATGGGTTCCTGATATGAATGAATTACAAGAATGGAGGAATTGATAGTTTGTTCTTTGTGATATTGCAATAATGTGTGTGTATGTATGAATTCGATTCTGCGGTTCAAACGGTGATGGCAAGAACATAAGAACAAGGAGAGTGAATTTCATGGTGCAACACAAAAGTTACAGCTCATGTAAGAGCCTAGGCATATGACAGAATTGCAGGTGAAATGAGTGAAGACATTAAGTACAGAGGACTAGTGGATGTGATATTTCATAAGATGTTGCGGGGACGCTGCGATGAAATTGAGTTGAGCCGAGTGGCGGAGTTACAGCTGGTTGTGAAGTTATTGCAAGGGGATGCAGGTGCCATAGCTCAATTAACAATGGCAGGGAAGAGTGATTATGACTTACAGGGATGTTGGTTTGTCATGGGTATGCGTTGGGTTCAAGTTACAATGACTATGGGTCTGTGTGAGAAATTGCCAGGGTATTGCAGTCGAAGGAGATGGGAGCAAATGTTGAAGGTGGTGGTTCTATTGGCTTGACTAGGTATGCAGATTAGGGCCTGGTGGATAGTGCAGCTGCTGTTGAAGCAATTGCAGCTGTAGGTGGAGTGTAACAGGTGCTGGTGCTGTTTCGCAGAAGCAGCCTGAGTTTGAAATGCAAGTATGAACTGCAAGTGTGGCTTGAGTTTGTCTGAATGCATGGGTTGAGCTCACAGTAGTTTTGGTAATGTATGAATTATGGAATGGATGTAGTGATGCAGGGATATTAAGATGAAATGGTGGTAACTGACATAAGGAATGGTGAGGTGAATGGTAAATGGCAGTGCAGCTGGAATAGAGAATAGCCACCATGACTGGAATTTGAATGGTGATGCACAATCATGGTGCAGCACAGCTTTGGCCTGTGCAATGGCATTGGTCTTGGCCAATACCAACCCAACCCAATCAGATGGAGTCAGTGACTGACTCACACCTTGACTCGGTCTGACTCTGAGTTAACTCGGCCGACTAGACCCTGACTGAGTTGACTCGATATCTCGTCTTGACTCGTTGACCGGTGACCGGGCGGACTTTGCCGGTCACCTGAGCCAGTTTCTGGTGCCGGATTCCGGACGATTTCCGGCCATAATACCAGCTTTCCGGTGACGGTTTTTGGGGCATATTTTCTACATGGGTTTCTCTCAATTATGGGATTGGTGGACTTTCATCTATTAATAGTGTTATATGATTTGAATACTTGTTAGGTTGAGTCTGGAATCAATCCGATTTGCATTCTTCTCTAAAGCTATATTAGGGTTTTCAATACGAAAAAAATTGTTTATCCCTGATTCTAAGTAGCATAATTATGGGTAGTGCTTGTAGTGATATATCCTACTAGTCACAAGTGAACCATAATTTGTGTTAAAACGGATTAGTGCTTTTACACATTCGTTTGCATTGATTAGTCTTATTCCAGAGAACTTAGTGCTTTGAGGGAGTTAAATCTAATTGTGCTTTTACACTTTAGGTTGCTTTCTAGGAAGAATTCACATATGCATCTTTTAATGTGGTTGTGATGAAATCATGGAATTAGCGGGGTATTCTTGCGATCAAGGTATCCTAGGACTTTTAGTAAATGAGAGATTAAAATACCAATTCTAATCATTGATGAAAATACATGTTTGTGAATGATACTATCCCGTGACCAATATCTTCTCCTTATTGATTATTCCAATTAATTGCTTTGCTTTATTTTATTTTATTACTTTGTTAAAACAAAAAAAATCCCCCTTGGTTACTAAGAAACTGAATTTCTATAACAACAAAAGCCTCTCTGTGGTAACGAACTTTTTCTTATCACATACTATATTTATATCTAGTTGAGTGAGAAAGTGAAATTATATATTTGCACGGCTGACAACCCGTCACGTGATTGATCACAAGAGATTCAAGTTGATTGTGTGCAGGTGTTTATTGAAGATCTAAGAAGATTTGAAGACAAAGAAGATTTCTGATTTGGGGTTCATAATCTTTGTTGTGCACAATACTTGTTTCAGTATAGAGGATCCAACTATATATAATCGGTTTATCCTTGTGGTAGATTAGATTGATTAGTTGTGTAGATCGGCATCAATACAATTCTTTGTGATTAAAAGTATTGATTGCAAAATCTTAACAATTACTTTGGTAGTTGATAAGAAGACAGATCTAAGAACCTGACAAAGGAATTTATTGAGATAAACAGAAGATCCTTTGTTGAACTCACATCACTTGGTTGAAAAGAGTTGCTACCAAGCAGATTTGTTTTTCCTTTACTGTTTGGACTACGAACCAAAGGAATTGTTCCAAGTACGTGACTTATTCATAAGTTGGAGGCGTGGGAATACAGACGGAACTAGGTGAACTATAGGTTTAGTTGCTTGGTCTCAACTATACGAAATTGGTTTGATTTTGTATAGCGGCTTAATCCTGAGAATATTCAATTCTGGACAAGGTCCCGGGGTTTTCTGCATTTGCGTTTTCCTCGTTAACAAAATTTTGCCATGTCTTTTACTTTTCTATTTCCGCAATTATATTTGCTTTTATTATAATTAGAAGTAAAATACACAAACGTTAATTCCTATTTACTTGATAAGTAATCCTATTGTGTTTGGTTAAGTCCAAACCTTTTTATCAAGTAAACATACTTCGTCGTTGAATTGTCTCGATCTTGTATCCATAGACAATCACACAAAGTGTGAACCGATTTGTTTTATTGTCTCGACTCGAGTCCATAGACAATCACTTTTGGAGAAAGGACTTATAGGTGGAAAAGTTTTAGATTGAGGTATATTTGGGTACCCTCGTATTTTAAATTGGTATCAGAGCAAGCAAACACGAAAATATCTAACAATCTGTGTTTGGTGCGTGATGAGCGCCAAATATTGCATATTTCTACACCTTTTTATTGGCATTTAACTCATCTTTTGTGCTTAGAAATTAGATATTATCCCAAATTCTGTATTTTCTCTGTTTTCAAGAATAACCACTTGTACTAATTAATTTTGTGTTTTTTAGGTAGTAAATAAAGCTGGAGAAATTAAGGAGCCAAAAGAGCGAAATTGAGACGAGCATCTATGGAGCGAAGCCACACTGCCAGTGCGCGCATCGGTTGCAACCCGACAAGAAGCAACCCATTTACAAAGATATGGGCTTGAGCTATCCAAGATCCGACCCATAACCCGAATCCAAGCCCGATCCATCTTGATCCGTGAGATTTGATCCATCCGCATCCAACAGTCGCTTCATCCCGCACATCATCTTTCGCTGCATCCGCCTAATACCTCAGCCACCTACCCCTTCACCCATCGACCACATCGACCAAACCCCCCATCCTCACTCTCTCTTCTCTCTTATCCCCCAACAGAAACACCAGAGCACCTTCCCCTTTCCCTTCCCCCGACCAGTTGCAGAACCACCAGTACCAGCTTCTTCTCCCAACAACAGCAGCAGCACAGCCGCCTTCTCCGCCTCTCTAGCTCAAGCTATCTCCTTCATAGCTTCTCCCATAACCCTAGAAGCTAGGTTTGAGATAGATGGAGCTAGGGTTTCACCAGCAGAGCATTAATGGCTTGCAGAGCCGAATTGGAAGAGGGAACATGATGGGGTTTGCAATTAATGTCGATTTTGAGTGTTAGAGAGGATTTGGGAGGTATAAATTTGAATGGTTCCTCATTTGAGAACTCTCTCCTGCAATTTTTAGGGTTTTATTTTCGTTAATTAAATTTCCGTTTAATTACTTGCATGATGTTTTAATTCAATTTGCTAGGTGTAGATGAAACCCCTGATTTGATGTCAAGTTGATCAATTTCTCATATTGTTCTTGCTGTGTAGTATTGCTTAGGATTATAGTTAGCTGTTTAACTAAACTAACCTGTGATTAATTGTACTGTAAGAAGACAATTAATACTAGGGGTGAGTTATGAGAAATAGTTAACAAAGCATCCATCTGAGACCTTCAAGGGAAGGTAAAAGAACACACTGAGAATTTGTTTGGCCTTAGCATAGGATTAGAAGGTGGATTCAACCACCCTAGTACTCTTAGCCATTTGTTGACAACTCTTCTTTCATACTTGCTACCTTAGAATTACTATCAAAACAACATCTTGTCGTATCGACAACCAAAACAAAACCACTATTGTGTCACTTCTCATCAGAAATCAGTTTAGAAGGCCATAATCATCACCAAGACACTCTCCAAATCTCTGTGGATCGACCTGTACTTGCCCTGTGTTGCTAGTCGACAATGTGCACTTGCAGTTACATTTGTAGGTAACATTTTCAAGCCTACCAAGTTTTTGGCGCCGTTGCCGGGGATTTGGTAGTGGTGTAGTTGCTTTATTGATTAACCTTACTGGTTTTTATTGTAGTTTTGTATATATGTGTTAGATTTCCTTTTGTTTTTTTTCTGCTGTTGTTAGTGTAACTTAATTTTGCAACTTGCTGTAAGTAAGAAGCTTTTGTACAATTGTAGTTTTAATCGCCTGCATCTTTACTTTCGTAATTTGTCTGTTCTCAGTTTGACTTAGTTATTTCAACCATCTGCATAGTTTACAGTTCCTGTCTTGCTAGTAGTGGTAAAAATTCACTACTTTAGTATTTCTTTGCATGATTTGCACACTTCTATGTACTGAAGTTCTCCTCTGAGTAGCCAGGTACTTGAAATCTCTGCTGTGCAAACCCAAGGAGGAGAAGAAAACAAAGCGCAGGACAATTTGTGGAAGTGCCTAAACCCGATTTATATCGGCGGTATCATCCTCTAACCCTAATGTGTTTGATGAATGTGTGTGTGATATTCCATGTATGCATGCTAAACAAGTGCTACACATAGCCCTTATCAGTCCCTGCAAACTATAGTATTCATCTGTGTGATTCTCTGATACCTGCAACACATATTTGCTAGCTGAAATAGCTATGTCTTTGAGCTTGAATCAGTTTGTGCATATGTGTGAATTTGTTGCCACTTCCATGAGCTCTGCCTCACTGCTTTGCGCATTGCTACTGTGCTGATCCCTACATCACCCCGAATCTGTGTGCACAACTTTAAAAGCTAGTTTTTGAGCCTTTCAGCCATGACTGCCTGACAAACTAGCTACTCTGCTGATCTGTGCATTACTAAAATCTGGCTGAACATCTCTGTGTGTGCACCTGTAGTGCCCTTGCATGATAAATTAGCTACCCTGCTAAGCAATCATCCCTGAATAGACTGTAGCTTTCATAAGCATTAATCTAACTGTCTGTTGAACAAGTTGCCTAGGTATCTCTGTGACACTTGAGTAAATTTTGAAAATCTGAAACCTATGCTTTTGTGTGTTATGTGCACTGAAATTTGGCTGAATACTTAGTTTAAGGGGGAACAACAAATAATAACCAAGGATACTCATATCCTAGAACCCCCCAAGTACAACCACACACTCAGTACCACAGAGAAAAAGCCTAGCTTTGAGGACAAGTGTCGGTCTGTTGACCCAAAATCTTTTTACAACTTGAAGACCACCGACCAACGTTTTCACAAGTCTAGAACTTAAAATGGGTCAAATTTGTGATGCATTGAATGAGAGAGAAAAGGAAAACTTCCTAGTCAACCCCAACAAAATCCAAAAAATGTGTTTCAGGCAGGTACTTCAATTTGCAATGAAACTTCACATAGTCATGCGAATGCTGTCACCACTCTTCGTAGTGGTAAAGTTTTTGAGAACAATGTAGGTGTACCACCGTCAAGTGAGTCTAAATCAGACTCACCAGTACACACAACACCGAAGAAAACATCTACTGTAGAAAAAGAATCTGAGCATGTTGATAAACCTAAAAGTCCTACTGATATAGATATTTCTATGCCATGTCATGTGCCTGTTGCTCCATTCCTACAAAGGTTGGTGCAGCAGAAAGGGGGTAACCAATACAACGAGATTTTGGAAATGTTCAAACGAGTTAACATAAACATTCCATTTCTCAAGCAATCGGAAGAGATACCCACCTACGCTAAGTTTTCGAAGGATTTGTGCACACAAAAGCGAAAGCTTCTTGTGCATAAGCGTGCCTTTCTCACTGAGCAGGTGAGCTCAATAATCCAAAACAATATTCCAACTAAGTTTAGAGACCCAGGTAGTCCAACAATTACATGCACCATAGGTGACCATGTGGTCGAAAAGGCGTTACTAGACTTAGGAGAAAGTGTGAATCTATTGCCATACTGTGTATGTGCAATCTGGGCCTTGGGGAGTTGAAACCCACTCTGTTACGCTACAATTAGCGGACGATCTGTGAAAATCCCTCGTGGCATTGTTGAAGATGTGTTAATCAAGGTTGATAAATTTTTCTTTCTTGTGGACTTCATCGTCTTAGATACTCAACCCGTGAAAAACCCAGATAGTCACATTCCTGTTATTTTAGGACGTCCTTTCCTGGCGACGTCCAATGCTATCATAAATTGTCGTAATGGAGTGTTGAAATTGTCTTTTGGTAACATGACCGTAGAGCTGAATGTTTTTAACACTAGTCAACAACCCATTGATTGTGATGATACTGATTTGCATGAGATTAACATGATTGAGAGTCTGATCCAAGACTCATTGCCTGATATTTTTTTCAGTGGACCCTTTGCAAGCATGTTTAGATAACTTTGACTTAGATCTATTTGAGTCTAAGTACATTGGTGAAATTCACTCGTTGCTTGAATCTGTTCCACCCATGGATATTGCTAAATGGCGAATTGCAAAGTGGAACCACTTCCACTCTCGATTCCAAATCTGCCTCACCTCGATGAACCACCTAAGCTTGATTTGAAACCATTACCTGATACTTTGAAGTATGCTTTCTTAGGTCCTTATGATACTTTACCTGTGATTATTGCATCATGTTTAGACACAGAACAGGAAAGTCAACTTTTAGAAGTGTTTAAAGAACATAAAGGAGCCTTAGGTTGCACCATCTCAGATCTTAAGGGTATAAGTCCCACAATTTGCATGCATCACATAAATCTTGAAGAGAACACTAAACCATCTAGGGAAATGCAAAGGAGACTTAACCCCAATATGAGAGATGTTGTCAAAGGTGAGATTTTGAAATTGCTTGATGCGGGTATCATATACCCAGTTCCAGATAGCCAGTGGGTCAGTCCCATTCAAGTGGTACCCAAAAAGTCTGGCATTACTGTAGTTCAAAATGAAATGAATGAGCTTGTCCCCACCGTGTGACCACGGGGTGGCGAGTTTGTATTGACTATAGAAAACTGAACACAGTAACAAAGAAAGACCATTTTCCCCTTCCCTTCATTGACCAAATGCTAGAAAGGTTGTCGAGACATAGTCACTATTGTTTCTTAGATGGCTATTCGGGCTACAACCAAATTCACATAGCACCCGAAGACCAACAAAAGACCACATTTACATGTCCTTATGGAACATTTGCTTATCGTCGTATGCCTTTTGGGTTGTGTAATGCACCCGCTACTTTTCAACGTTGCATGATGAGCATATTTTCTGACATGGTAGATAAGTTTCTTGAAATTTTCATGGATGATTTTTCTGTCTTTGGGTCTTCTTTTGATGTTTGCATCATCTTACTCGTGTGCTGATTCGATGTAAGGAAAAGAATTTGGTTTTGAATTGGGAAAAATGTCATTTCATGGTTAACTCAGGCATTGTTCTAGGGCATATCATCTCGGAAAAAGGCATAGAAGTAGACAAAGCCAAGGTTGATCTCATTCAACACTTGCCTCAACCTCGTTATGTGAGGGACATAAGATCATTCTTAGGCCATGCGGGTTTTTACCGCCGATTCATCAAAGACTTTAGTAAAATTTCAAGACCTTTGTGTAATCTTCTTGCAAAAGATGTTGCATTTGTCTTTGATGATGCTTGTAAGGAAGCATGGGAGCAATTGAAGGCTCTCCTTACATCTGCCCCTATAGTCAGACCACCCGACTAGACCTTACCATTTGAAATTATGTGTGATGCGTCTGACTATGCTGTAGGAGCTATTTTGGGCCAGCGAGTAGACAAACTCCCTTATGTGATCTAATATGCTAGTAAAACACTTAATGATGTGATAGACACATTTTTTGTGTCTGAATTGTCCTTTTCACTGGTATTGTTGGAACTCGATTTTTGTACTAATATTGTGTTTTTATGTATTTTTAGGTATTTTTGGAAATAAATATTTTTTGGAAAAAATCGGCTCGAAAAATTATGCGGAGCACCCCGGAGGACATTTGTTATTCGGACTCCAGAAACGGATAAGGGGTGACCTTCTTCCTCATTTCAAATTTTGAGAAATGGCGGGAAAAAAAGGGTTCTCGCCTGCCAGATTTTGGTCGAATATTTGAAGGCGTTTCAGGGCGATTCAATGGCCGAAACTCATTGGGTATGTTCCTCTTGGATAAACGGGGTGGTATAGGCCTTTTGTTCGACTAGATTTGGCCGGATATTCCACGAGAAGAAAACGAGAGGAGCACGGGTTTGCATGGGTATGTCACGAGTTTACAAAGTATTTGAGCGTGTTTGAAAGACTTGTGGAACGTGAATGAGTTAAACGAGGGATATTTTGGAGTGAGTTGGATTGCCACGGACGCGTCTTTGCTAAAAAATGGAAAGAAAATACCCGAATATTTTCTTATCAAAACCGAGTAATGAAGAGAATATATGGAGTTATGGAGGATATAATTCGTGCATGAGAGGCTATAAAAGGTGCTGTAAGGTCATAGAAGAGGGATGGAGAGATTGGGAGAGTTACAGAGTACCGAAAAGTCAAGAAATCAAGCTTGGAGAAATTCTGTAGCTGTCATTGCTGCGCTTCAAGAACGTGAAGAAACAGACTTGCCAAGGCGATCGTTCTTTTCAACGGTGACAACGACACCAAACCGTGGGTCTCAAAGTAACAAGATATCAGATTTCTCATTATCGTTTCCTGTAACGGTTTTTGTAACAGTTATAAGCGTTGCAAAGCTGGTTTTCATTATAATTCTCCCTTTTCATCATTTGTACACCTCATTTGAGCAATAAAAATGGATTTTGAGCGTGTTTCCAACATGATGAGCTAGAACCCATCACTGGGACGACGGAGGAAGACAAATTTCATACATGGGTAATTTTAAGTAATTCTTTATTTGACTTTTGCACTAATTAAAATAGAATTATGATTTGATTAAATTGGTTGTTATTCAATTAGATAGGTTATGCTTTGTTTAGATAATCTATGCTTAGGGATACAATTAATCTTTTGAGAGTCTACCTTGGCAAAAATAAGAGTCGGTATTATTTTGTTTATTGAGCTTTAATTGTTGAGAATAAATAAATTGAACCTTTTGTTATGAGTTTGGCCGAATCCTGAGTCCCAGCACATCTCTCCATCTTGTGACATAAATTGTATATATTCTGTATTTTCTTTTATTAAAACTTAAAATCGATCTCGTCAAGTCCGAGTGAACGACAACCTTACTACCACTTTCTACAACATTATTGAGTCATATCATGATGCTCAACTGAATTATTCTACAACTGAGAAAGAGTTGCTAGATGTTGTGTTTGCATTGGATAAGTTTAGATCTTATTTGATAGGGTATAAAGTCATCATATATTCGACCATCTTTGCATTGAAATATCTTTTGTCTAAAAAGATGCTAAGGCTCGTCCCTAATTCGATGGATACTCTTGTTACAAGAGTTCAACCTCGAAATTCGAGATAAGAAAGGGTCGGAAAATGTTGTTGCTTTGATCACTTGTCTAGGTTGAATGTTGAATCATGTTGATGAATCCGTGCTAATTAGAAATCGTTCCTCGATGAACAATTGATGCTTGTGTCCGAAATGCCGTGGTTTGCTGATATCGTGAACTACCTTGCTACGGGTAGAATGCATTTGCATTGGTCTAAACAAGATCGTTCTAAATTCTTGGCTTTGAAGTTAAACATTTCCTTTGGGATGACCCATATCTGTTTAAAATACTTGCTAAGACCAAATCATTAGAGATGTGTCCCCAATTACGAACAAAGGACGTCATCTCTTTCTGTCATGACCATGCATGTGGAGGCCACTTTAGTGCCAGAAAACTGCTGCAAAGATCTTGCGAGTGGTTTCTATTGGCCAACATTGTTTAAGGATAGCCATGCCTTTTGTGTTGCTTGTGACCCCGATGCCAGAAATTAGGAAGTATCTCTAAAAGAAACATGATGCCCTTACAACCCATTTTGATTGTTGAGCTATTTGATGTGTGGGGTATTGATTTCATGGGTCCATTTCCTAATTCTGAAGGTAAGTTGTACATTCTTGTTGCTGTTGATTATGTTTCTAAGTGGGTAGAAGCCATTTCATCCAAAACAAATGATCATAAAGTTGTTCTTTCTTTTCTTAAAGAAAACATTTTCTCCGCTTTGGAACACCTAGAGCAATAATCGTGATGGAGGTAGTCATTTTTGCAATAGACCATTTGAATCACTTGTGCGCAAGTATGGAATCACTCATAAGGTAGCAACACCTTACCATCCTCGAGACCCGGTGGCCAAGTAGAAGTTTCTAATAGGGAAATTAAGCATATTCTTGAGAAGACTTTATTAATCCTTCTAGGAAAGATTGGTCTTTACGTTTAAATGATGCTTTGTGGGCCTATATAACTGCGTACAAGACTCCCATTGGGATGTCCCCTTACAGACTTGTGTACGGTAAAGCTTGTCATCTACCCGTAGAGTTAGAACATCGTGCATATTGGGTCAGAAGAAACTGAATTTTGATCTTGATAAGGCTGGTACCCAAAGAAAACTTCAACTCAATGAGTTAGAAGAATTAAGAAATGATGCATATGATAGTGCCAAAATGTTAGATTTAGGTTTGGGGGTGTGATTTGCATATAGAGTTTTTAGTCTTTTATTTCAAATAAAAAAAAAAAAATTCAAAACTCTTTGTAAATACTTGCATAAAACTTCCAACTTTTAGAGATCTTAGAGTCACTAGCATGCTTCTAGCTATGTTTACATAGAGAGTCTGACCGAAATAACTGAATTTGGAAGTACTGGAGAACACAATCGGGTTTGTTAGTTGATTAGAGCGTTAAAATTGGATTTAACCATGCCGGAGGGCGAATTAGGTGCTGCAAAGATATTCGGTAGTAGAATTGTGATCACCCATAGTGGAGACTACCCATTTTTACATCAAGCGAGGAACCAGGCCTTCATTTTTCGAGTTTCTAGAAAATCATTAGAGTGTGTGTCACCGTACGTCAATCCGGGTAGGAATGGTGAGCTACCCAACTTCGCACCACTTTCAACACTATTTTTGATCTCTTGAGTGTTAATTTTGTCAATCATGAGGGTGACGTTTAAAGATGAAAACTCCTTCTTGTAGTTCGATTTGTAGTTAGCATCACTCTCTTCCTCTCGACAACACAACAGATCCATAGAAACACATCGTCGTCGGCAAGAGCAACGTCGAATATTTGAAGAAAAGTTGAAATAGTCCAAGGTTTACATGCAACAATTCAAACAAAAGAAAATAAGATGAGAATTAGTGAAGTTTATGAAATCAAGACAATACAAGTTGTGAAAAATTGAGTGATAAAGTCCTTCATCCATGGAGTTAGTAGTTTCATTGTTTTTGTTGTTATTTTCAATTTCGTATTAAAAAAAAAAATAAAAAAAAATTGTAGTTTATTTTCTTAGTTTTGATACCACCATGGTAAAGAAGAAGAATTCAAAAGAAAATTCCAAGCAACAAGGAAATTTGAAGAGAAAAGTTACAAATTGTCAAGTTTTTGCGAAGTTTAGAAGTTCATCATCAACAGTTGAAGACCGAAGATTGAAGACGTTTCTATGGATGTTGTGAGAGTGATGTTAATTGCCGATCGGATGTGAAGGTAAGTGAGTACTCCCATCCTTGCTAATGGTCGATTTCCTTTCTTAGAGATCATCAGAAAAGATTCTTTTTGTCCACAATTATGTGGAGTCTCCGAGAATTATTTCGGAAGGTTATCCTTCTCACCTTCAACGTGTGCAGGATTTCTCTCTTTATTCCTGCCTGCACATATGAGAGACTAAAAAAGCGGTCTTTTTGAGTGCAATTATCATAAAACCCTATTGGTGAGGAAGAAGTCGAGGCTTGTGATCACCCTCGAACCCGAATTCTTTCATATGGTATGGTTATTTCTCGCTCAACTCTTAAGGATGAGAATGCGTTCTTTGGTAGTTCTAACTTCGTGTTACTAGCATGCAGAAACTCTATGTCCTCATAGATCCTTGGATGCTTGACACTCTTTACGCTACGAAGTTGGAGAAGGTTTTGTGGGTACACCTCTGGTAAACCCTCACGAGACTACAACTCGTCCACTAGGGACACCTAGGGGTTTAAAGGCTTAGTGCATACGCTAAATGCATTCGAGAGACCGGCGACAGGTGGTATAGTTAGGATTTCTTATTTTCTGTTTCACTTGAGGACAAGTAAAATTCAGGTTTGGGGTATTTGATGAGCGCCAAATATTGCATATTTCTACACCTTTTTATTGGCATTTAACTCATCTTTTGTGCTTTGAAATTAGATATTATCCCAAATTCTCGTATTTTCTCTGTTTTCAAGAATAAACACTTGTACTAATTAATTTTGTGTTTTAGGTAGTAAATAAAGCACGGAGAAATTAAGGAGCCAAAAGAGCGAGAAATTTGAGACGAGCGTATATGGAGCGAGAAAGCCACAACCCGTGCGCGCATCAGTTGCAACCTGACAAGAAGCAACCCATTTACAAAGATATGGGCTTGAGCTATCCAAGATCCGACCCATAACCCGAATTCAAGCCCGATCCATCTTGATCCGTGAGATTTGATCCATCCGCATCCAACAGTCGCTTCATCCCGCACATCATCTTTCGATCCATCCGCCTAACACCTCAGCCACCTACCCCTTCACCCATCGACCACATCGACCAAACCCCCCATCCTCACTCTCTCTTCTCTCTTCTCCCCCGACAGAAACACCAGAGCACCTTCCCCTTTCCCTTCCCCCGACCAGTTGCAGAACCACCAGTACCAGCTTCTTCTCCCGACAACAGCAGCAGCACAGCCGCCTTCTCCGCCTCTCTAGCTCAAGCTATCTCCTTCATAGCCTCTCCCATAACCCTAGAAGCTAGGTTTGAGATAGATGGAGCTAGGGTTTCACCAACAAAGCATTAATGGCTTTCAGATCCGAATTGGAAGAGGGAACAGGATTGGGTTTGCAATTAATGTCGATTTTGAGTGTTAGAGAGGATTTGGGAGGTATAAATTTGAATGGTTCCTCATCTGAGAACTCTCTCCTGCAATTTTTAGGATTTTATTTTCGTTAATTAAATTCTGTTTAATTACTTGCATGATGTTTTAATTCAATTTGCTAGGGTGTAGATGAAACCCCTGATTTGATGTCAAGTTGATCAATTTCTCATATTGTTCTTGTTGTGTAGTATTGCTTAGGATTATAGTTAGCTATTTAACTAAACTAACCTGTGATTAATTGTACTGTAAGAAGACAATTAATACTAGGGGTGAGTTATGAGAAATAGTTAACAAAGCATCCATCTGAGACCGTCAAGGGAAGGTACAAGAACACACTGAGAATTTGTTTGGCCTTAGCATATGATTAGAAGGTGGATTCAACCACCCTAGTACTCTTAGCCATTTGTTGACAACTCTTCTTGCATACTTGCTACCTTAGAATTACTATCAAAACAACATCTTATCGTATCGAAAACCAAAACAAAACCACTATTGTGTCACTTCTCTCATCGAAATCAGTTTAGAAGGCCATAATCATCACCAAGACACTCTCCAAATCTCTGGGATCGACACCGTACTTGCCCCGTGTTGCTAGTCGACAATGTGCACTTGCAGTTACATTTGTAGGTAACATTTTCAAGCCTACCAAGTTTTTTGGCGCCGTTGCCGGGGATTTGGTAGTGGTGTAGTTGCTTTATTGATTAACCTTACTGGTTTTTATTGTAGTTTTGTATATATGTGTTAGATTTCCTTTTGTTTTTTTTCTGCTGTTGTTAGTGTAACTTAATTTTGCAACCTTTTGTAAGTAAGAAGCTTTTGTACAATTGTAGTTTTAATCGCTTTTTGCATCTTTACTTTACGTAATTTGTCCGTTCTCGGTTTGACTTAGTTATTTCAACCATCTCAGATAGTTTACGGTTCCTGTCTTGCTGGTAGTGGTAAAAATTCACTACTTTAGTATTTCTTTGCATGATTTGCACACTTCTATGTACTGAAGTTCTCCTCTCGAGTAGCCAGGTACTTGAAATCTCTTCGTGTGCAAACCCAAGGAGGAGAAGAAAACAAA
>JAJJWW010001430.1:0-65256 GCA_023531295.1 Papaver armeniacum | reverse complement strand
GTATTCTCCGATTCTCTCCTTCCTTATTCACGTTTATTGCAATCACCGGTGGAGACATGTGATCCAAGTTTTCTTTTGATATTTCCTCCCGTAGTGAATGTTATCTCTTGCTTTTCCCAATCTTTCAAAGGTGACGTTATTTCTCGATCTGTAATCCTCTTTCCTTCAAAATCTCGTTTGTGTATCCTTCCTCTGATATTTTCATGAAATTTGTTAGCCATTACTCTCATACACAATCTTTGTATGCCATAACTTCTTCTCTACTTCATCCGATCTAAGAGTTTCCTTTCTCATTTTTTCGATCTAAACAACTTTAATTGCGATTTTCTTTCCTAAACCAACAAGATTAGGTCCCACTGTTTCTAGCGCATATGTAGTAGCGGGTTTTCCCACACTACACCCTCACTATCTCTTGATTAATTAGTCCATTGAAAGTTGTATAATTGAGAAGGTTTATTGATTAATTTCATGAGTTGTTTACACAGAAAAGTTGGATTACACTTAGCAAGTAAAACACTCTTGAACTTTCTCTCTCTCTAATGACTTGCCCAACAATTCTAAAAAGATCTCCCTCACAAATGCGAGACTCACTCGACCCTTTATATAGGGTAATACATAGTGGATGACACTAAGCTATCCTTTATTTTCTAAATGTCTCGCGAAGTGTCGCGGTGTACAACTTATTCAATCTCGCGACACTTCTTAACCCTCGCCGGGTTCCATGCCTTTTAGTTGTTTTGTGTGTTGTTTCTCATTGCGTCGTTCATTTTAGCTTCTGCGACTCCCTCGCTGCAGAGTGTTTATTGATCCCGCGAGCCCTATGCATTGCGATATTATGATCCTACAATAATAATTTAAAGTAAAGACTTCAATCATAAAAATATCGGACAATCTTCTTTATCTCGTTTTCCTTCTAAATTTCACATATATAACTTCCAATCAATGCTTTTTGTTCATGATTTTCCTTTGTGTTTTGTGATTAGTAATCTTCTTTGTCTTCATATTTTCTTTGCGTTTTCTCGTTACCTTGAACTCTTGTTGTTTTTTTCTCAGCTGCAGGTTTGAGTTGGTTAATATCCAAAATTTGAAGACTTCTTTGCTATTTACCTATTTCTTTATAACTATTATACGTATTTTCTTAACATCAATTTGAAGTACTACTCCAAAAAAATCAAGGTGGGTTGCCAAATCAAAGTTGAGCTTGAAATTCTGCCATTTGAGAAATTTCGAGAAATTTTTTAGAGATCGAGAAAGAAAGAAATAGAGAGAAAATTTGAGTAATAATCTTGGAAATTTTCAGTTTGAAAACTATCAATTTATGGGAGACAAGGGACTAGCCGTTGACGCTAGATTTTCAGTCGAGTGCTATTATTTTAATTGTCAGCGATAGAGTCTTTATCGCTGGCGCTCTAGATAATATCGTTCGGTAGAAACACCATTGCTTAACACATTTCCCATAATGGGGCGGGTGATTTTCCATGCCACCTGTTTTGGAAAACGTTTTCTTTCCATGATCCATAGGAACTAGCCCTAAGGATGTGTTTTAAAATTCCTTTCTAGAATACAAAGCACAGGTTGGACAAGCTAGGAAAAATAAAGAGAGGTCCAGATTTTTCTAGGAAGAAGATAAATCAACGGCCTTGGTTTGTTCAACTTAAAACCATTATGAGTGTTTTATTAATTAGTGTCTCATTAATTTCTCATAATGAATAATTTATTGGATTTTCATTATAAATGCCCTCTTAATTAATCTGATGAATATATATTTCAATAACAAATTATATTATTATTATATTGATAATAATTTTAGTAAAATTATATTGATAGAAATTAATAGTGGTAGCGGAGGAAGTAGTGGCTGGTAGAGCAGGTGTTAATGAGTGGTGGAGGCAATAATATTAGTGGTGGTGGGAAAAATATGAACAATTAATTGGGGGATATGGAAAGTAATTGGGGGATATTTTACTGTTCATGCCGGCATGGTTTTCAATGCTGAATCAAACCGGCATGGTTTTTCCATGCCGACATGAACAGTAAAATATTCCCCAATTACTTTTCATATCCCCCAATTAATACTTCAAAAATAGTGACGATGGGTGGTTTTATGGTGGTAGATGTTGGTGAATAATCGTGGACAATATTAATTCTGAATATTTACAACATGGGAAATATGTACTGTGAAAGATGTAGTTGACTGTTTTTAGCACGGTTGATAAAAACAGATATCATATTTTGAGGATGATACCATACAATTTAGGAAAAGATGATCATGACCGTCGGATCACCTTGACGGTACCCCTTCTACCTTTAGTATCCGACCGTATAAAACATGGTTGTAACCGTTAAAATAAAATTGATTGCAATACAAAAGAGAATATAAAAAATAAAAATATAATGGAATAAATTAATTAACAACCCAAGTTTGTTTAACCAAAATTTTTATACATGATGTTTCTGATTTAAAATTAGAAATACAACCAATGTCCAATAGTAGGTAATCGGCGGTTATGGTGGAGAAAGAAATATACATGGTTTTGTGGTGGTGGCGGCGGTTGGTGAATAGTAATAGACTATGTTAATTTCGTTTCGCCACAAAATGGGTGATATTATAAATTAGAGACTTGATCGATATCTTAATGATAAAACAAACTCGGTTGTTAAAGTATACGAAAGATTTTTAAAAAAAAAAAAACACTAACAGAATGTCATGTTATATAATAACTAAAAACAAACGGCATAAGTCAAAATCAATACACAAAAAGTTACTTATTATCGAGATGTGTTGTTATAGTAAGGGTTATACCCTAGCTAGGTAGTTTTCTGCCTATTCCTTTGTATTGTATTATAAAAAAACGAAACTTTGCTAAGTTAGGAAAGATAAAGATCGGTCATGATTTTTCCTCACAGTTGATAAATTCACGACTGCGGTCAGTCCCATGAATACACGCTTTAATTGAGAAAATTCATTACATATTCTCTTCTTCCCATTTCAAAATTCAAAATCAAAATAGAGAAATTTGGTCAATGTATAATAATAAACCTACCTTCCCATAAAACTGAACAATTGATTCTCTCGCTCACATCCGTAGGATGAGTGGATTTGGAAACTCTAATTCTCCACTTTGGAGCAAATGAAAAAAGCAATACAATTGAGAAGGGGGTTAGATTGCGGAGAGAAAAAACTTAAATCAAGGATAGATTTCCGCTCAATCTTCTTTCAATATTCTTTCAATCTTCTTTCACCAAAACGTACATCTCCCACTAATCAAACTACTCCGAGGTAACAATGTTTGGGAAAACCATTTCTTTTTACATTACTTCATGTATGTATTTTCGGGGTTCTTTTTATTTTCTTGAATTTCATTTTTTGTATATATAACTGAAGTAGTATACATTTTCAAAGATAGCCTAATTGATTACAATAATTTCATGGTTGAAATTTAAGGGTGTCTGTATTTTTCTTTATTAACTATGAAAGTTTGGCTATTGAAGGTCATCGGGGTTCCAATCTGTTCAAAACATTTTGGTCTACAAAGGTCGGATTTTCTCAAGAACCAATTTCCTTTTTATTTGTTTAGACTTTAGTGTAAACAACCTTTTGGTTTTATCTTGATAGATACACTTAGAGAGAAATTTATAAAATTATATGTGTACACAATGTACCGTTTTTCGGAATTTGATTAAAAACTACATTTAATTAATAATCTAACACAATTATACGTAATTTATATAACAATGGCACGGATTAACCCTGCAAAAAAACAAAATAAAGTGTACAAATATCCATGGTATAAGTTTGAGAAATGTATCATTTCTAAATTTTTACTGATTATCACCCATTAGGGTTTAATCAGAAAAAAAAATCTATAATAAAATGGGGGAATATATGGCTAGCCCAATTTTGGAATTTTTTATATTAGTAGCCCACCATTAAAATACCCTATATTAGAAACCCAAAATTAAGTCTAGAACTACTAGTTTTACTATAATAACCTTTTATTATAGTAATTATCTTATTTTAATATTAGTAATTATCCATAAAAAAATTTCTAACTAAACCATAATTCTTTTTCTTTATAAAAGTTAAAACCGTTGGGATAAATTCCTAAAATAACTCCTATAAAATTAATATCGTTAGGTGTAAATTCCAATCCCTAAAAAAACTCAATTATCTTCCCTAAAATATTTGAATACCTAAAAAAAACTCAATTAACTTCCCTAAAATAATTGCTATTAAATCTCTTTTGTTTATTACACCAAATATCCGTTTTTCCTAAACCGCAGACATAATAAATCATGGTATTAAAAAAAAAACTCAATTATCACCAATCAGGAAAAACGCAATTATCATCCAACAATTTAGGAAAAAAAATTAAATTATCACCTTTGGACATTCAGGAAAAATCCAATTTTCACCGTGCAAGATCTAGGAAAATCCCGTTTTCACCATGCGAGATTTAGGAAAAATCAAGTTTTCACCAAAGGAGACTTTGAAAATTCAATTTTCACCATGAAAGATTTTGGAAAAATCCAGTTTTCACCTATTCTATAGGTGCAAGATTAGTGAAAATTTTCAGTCAAAGTTTAAACTTTTGGCCGGCAATGTGATTAGGGGAAATTTATTTTTTTTGGTTGGCAATAATCACAATTTTCATACAGCTCAAAATGTGTAAACGCTTCATCAGTTTACGTTGCTAAGCGTCTATTAGTAGCTTAGTAAACAAAGAAATTAATGAAATCAAACCAAGTAAGGTGTGGGCGGCCTTGTGGGTGGATACTGGACTAAAAAAAAATCAATCGAGAGCATTTGGTTAAAACATAGAAGTGATTTCCTAACACTCAGTGCATGATGGTGATCTACTTAGAATTTTAGGAAAATGTCAAACATAGAAGTGATTTCACATTAATGGCAGATTTTAGTCTGATAAATGATTGAGAAGAAAATAAGAAGACGACGAATAATAGATGTGTAATCTAAACACCCGGATTAAAAAAGGTGTAATCTAAACATCGGATTTGTTGTAATCATTAATTTATTTCTGTTAAATTAAGAGTAATGAGGAAGAAATAGTGATTGGCAAGGAGTGAAATGAGTCGGGGTGCCTAGCTAAAGACAAACCTCCCATGAGAGGAAAAAAAAGAGATGATCTTTAAATTTCCAAATTAATGGGAATAATTTTACCTGGCAGAAAGTTTTATGTGAGTAATCTTAGCATGCGAAAAATATGGTAACCAATTTCATTGACCGGATTTTTTTTTACTGTTTATATTAATAATTCATAATTAGTTAAGGTTAATTTAGTCCTACACAAAATATGAAAATTTAAATTTAATCTTAACTACTAATCTTAACCGTAGATCTTATCATTTGGGCTACACATATATACAATCTTAATGACGGGTTTCTGGAAGAGAGAGGAACCAAACTTGGGCTCCTCAGAAATTTCCACATAATAAAATTCTCTCTTCCTTTAAAGATATTACCTGTTGGATCAGTGAGGAAGTACAATTTGTAATGGTTTGGCTTTATATGAAAGAAATCTAATCGAAAAACAAACAGAAAAACTCTCGAAGTGGTGAATTTTTACCGTCCTGCCCTTTTGTGCACCAGTAACACATGTACTTAAACTGTCTGTTCTTTGTCAGTATAGTAACAAAATGAATGCATTTTCATTAGTTTAAGCAGTTTAAGATACATCTGTAAGAATGTGAATTACATATAGGAGGATCTTTCTTTCTTGACAAAAAATAAGGTATTTAAGAAATATTACATGAACTGTAACCAACAAAAAAAAGGGTCCAGTGGACATTCATTTACCCTTTCCATCACTTGGTAAACCAGTAAATTAGAATAAGGAATGTGCACACAGATGCAACCAGGGAAAGAATAATAGTATCCATTGATTTCTTTCTCTTTATCGATGAAAGAATATTATTTACCTGCATCATCAGTATGGAAAATTAGCAGAGATAATAATAGAACCAAACATTCTACGATCCTTGTCTTTTTGTTCAACAACGCAGAAAGCATAACTGTCAGAGAAATTGTTTCACATACCGTTGGTAGACGGCTGCTAATATTGCCTATCTTTGAAGTGATTCCCCCAAATGTTGAGCGTTGCGATACAAGTGATCCAAGTGTGGCTTGTGCTTGGGAAATCACAGTATCCATCTATATAAAACAAGTGTTTGCAACTTTAGTAGATATCATTTGCTGAACATTCTCTACAAACTCTGTACTAAATGGTGTACTGGTGATATAATAAATTCAAGGAAAATGATACCAAGATGGATATTTCTGTAGCAAAAACGATTCACAACAGTTTTGCATAAGTGGGATTACACTGCATGAGTAGACAATAAGAATTGTTATTGGTTAAATGCTGTGTTACAACGACAGGGACACAGTGGGTGTCTTGTCCAGTATGTTACTTTGATACGGCAACTTAAAAACTAGAAAACTGGGACACGGTTTGCATAAAGTAGATAAGTAGTTTAACATAGATAGCAAGAGAGAGTATCTCTGTATTACCAAATCTAAAGCTAAAAAATATCTTTGTAAGGGAAAATATCTCTTTGTATCCTACAACCATATCAAATGGGGATCTTTATATCTATCCATTACTAAATATAGAGCTTAAAAAATAAAAATTTTAAGTAAAACTTCAAAAGGAATATCCAAAGTAAAAGTATATCTATTTCCTGGAAACGGAGCCGTGTCAGGGCAAGCGTGTCCATGTCTAAAAGTGTCGACACGGCTCAAAACAAATAATAGGGTGTCATCGTAACACAGGTTAAATGCGCCTGAGCTTACCGAAGAGCATGTGAAGTCATTGCTTATTTGACACGAGAACTATTTGATATACATCAAGTAAAAAAGTATATTGTTAATTAGAACATTCAGATTGAGTTTATTCTCTATGAGATGCCAGTAAAGAAGAGACATTTTTTTCCACAACAACCAGAACTTGACTCCATTATGACCTAACAAGCTGACAACCCCTTCTTTGTCACTGCACCCGTCAGTCAGGGGGGAGACACCATGATGCCATTATACCACAGGAGACTGTCATGGTATTGACACTTGGGGAACGATAAACTACTTATAACATGCTACACCAACTCCTCAAATTATGAGTACATTATTTTCTTATACTTCACTTAAATAATGTTTTGACATATTAGAGAAAACACCTAAACAGATCTTTAAGAGAGAGAAAACAAAACAACATATAAACAAATATGTGAACAATGTCCTTTACTAAACAAGGTGAAGTGGAATAAGATAGATGCTTCATACATTACATACTTTTGCTAAGCTAAAGTACGTTCAAAGTTTTCTCAAAGGTGTACAACTTGCTCGAGACATCCTAATTCATGACAAAATATATATTACGGTCCCAATGTTTTTCTTCCTCATAGCTTATTTAACCTAGGAGATCACAGTCCCCGTAAAGAAAATGGTCCACCATGCAACATATTTAGAGTTCATCACTGACAATGAGCTTAGTTGTTGTTAATTGTGATTATAACTATATCCTAGTTTAGGAGACAAATACCTTGATCCATTATCAAACTAAGTGAACCGAAGGTCCTAGACATGAATATAATACCCAATACTTTATAAAGCATTAACTAAAAAGCTGTTTGAAATTACCTGTCCTGTATTTCTGCTGATCGAAGCATGTTCTTTAAGAAGAGACTGTTCCTGAGAACCACCACCATCTTCCAAATCTAGCCTAGTACGATCAAATTCCCTGAAATCTTCAAGCAATGAAGCATGCTCTTGTTTAGCTCTAATGCTAGAGCGGAGACGATAAAACTCCTGTACTTGAATCGTTTTAAACACGTGTTACCATCCAAATATATATATATATAATTTCTATGTAATGATAACTGAATCAAGTCAGGTTGATCAAAAATATACTTACTTGATTAAGGTCTTCCAAAATCTCTTGATGTCGAGTCAATGTATGAGAATATGTTTCTAATCCCCCCGAGGTTACCCAAGCCTGCATCTGCGTATTGACTTGCTTAAGTTGTTTAAGTAAGCGATCAATTGCCGAGTCCAGTTCAGTTTGTGTACCATCGTCTTTAGTAGAAACCAATCTACGGTATGAATTCATATGCTCATCTAATTGTGCTTCAAGTTTCCTTGCCTACATTCAGAGGTAAACAATTTAAGGGTTTTAATTTTGATCAAATGGCAATAAAACCAGATCTAATTATCCTCCTCTAACAATAACCCCCTAACAAATCTTTTGAATTAGAGAAGATACCTAAAGTAAATTTGTTTAGCCTGATCAAAAAGGAAGACCTAATTTTATCAATTGAATTGGCCATCATGATAAAAAGGAATAAAATAAAAGAATACCTGTTTCCTTAGGGCATCCCATGATGTAGGCAAATCCATAAGGAAATTGAACAGCTTGAGCTTAATCAATCAATCAAATGGATTCTACGAAACTGAACACCGAGCATAGAATTCTGAATACTAATAATAATAAGAACAGGAAGGCTTTTGGTGAAGGAGGGTTGTATTAGTGATGGGGGTTGATTTTGATTAATTATTAGTATTATAGTAAGTAATTCACGCTTGAGTCGGTTTGACGCATGGCAGTACGAAACTACGAATACAGTAACAGCAGTTTCCTCGTTCCAACAACAGCGCCAATTCCGACTCGCCCAGTTACGAGTTAATGTTACAAAGAGAATCTGGGTCGTTGAAGACAGGAATAACCTTTTTTTTTAAATAAAAAAATAAATAAAAAATACCACACTGGGCTTTTATTAAGAGAACCAAAGATTATTTATTTACACATTAATGGAAGGGAATCGGGCAACAATCGTAGGCGCAACACCCTTTTGGATAGCCAAACCTATCCTATGGAAAAGCAAACCACCTACTTTGTTGTTAACATCGTAGTTAGTGAGGCAATTCTTCAATCTCCTCAACAGCAAAATAAGGTACTCTCAAAGCTCCCCCAACGTCGAGAAAGCCAAGGCATAAAAGCGGTATCCTTGAGATGTGCACTTGGCAAGATATTTATTGCATTTATGAACAACTGCTATAGAAATAGCGTGCCCCGGTGTGAAGCTGCGAATTCCGCCGCCGGTGTGAATGGCGAAACTTCGGTGACGTCAAAGCAAGTATCTTGTCCATTCTCCCAATTGTATATGAATATGTCTGCAGGCTTGAGAGCCGTGTCCTGTTCAGAAAGAAATCCCAAAGGGACTTCTTTCCTAGCCGTAACGCCACATCTATAGCAAATATCCATGAGAATGTTTCTTACCAAATTGTGACGAAATTTAAGGCCGCCTTCGCTTGCACAATGGAGTGCATGATCTCCAAATACGTCCATGTCACGACCGCAACAGGAGCAAGTACTATCTTAAGCAAATAGTGGAATATCTAGCCAAAATTTAAAGGCCGACTTCGGTTGCACAATGGAGTGCATGTCCAAATACGTCCATGTCACGACCGCAACAGGAGCAAGTATTATCTTCAGCAAATAGTGGAATGCCTAGCCGGTATTGAGCAACGGCTCGGAACTGCCTAGGTCCGAGTGATTGGTTAAGGCCGGGAATTGGAATGGCTTTCAGGTAGTCCATAGCGTGATCGAGTTGATTGCTTTGCCACAACACTGCATCTCTCGGCGTCCAACCGGAACTTAGCCGGTATCTCTTTCCCTAACAACGTCAAAGAACCGGGCTGCCAAAGTTTTCATAGGATGTGGGGCATTAACTAGTTGGAAGCCTAACAAGCTAAGCTCCAACAACGTACTTCTACATTAATTGAACAGAGTTCTTTGTGCTAGCCTACCAGCGAGCCTCATGGGTAACCTAGCCAAAGGAGACGAAGCGGATGGGAGGGCTGAGATTGTGTCACAAGGGGGCAAGCTAACTCTACCTTCCATGTTAATTCCTGTAATATTACGCCATTGAGGGCTCGAACTTGGGACCTCCTGGAACGCATGAAACTTTAGGAAACGGAGATGACCAGCTGAGCTAGGTGCCCGTTTTTAAATAGGAAAGATAATATATTAGTTAAATGAAAATTACAAATAGTTTTTATCGTGTTGGATTAGATTCACAGCCCAATCACTACTAGTCAGGATTGTTTTCTACCCAAGTAAAATTGCTTATTTCATATCTTGCATGTTTTGCAATTGAGTTTGCAATCTTGTTTGCAATCTTGTTTGCATCTCTATGAATATGAGAGCAACACCAAAAATGAAAATCTCTTAAAATAACAAGTGCATCATAGATCAGCTTAAAAGTAGTCTATTTGACAACTAAGTTATTTCCATTCAAAGCATTTATTACGTTAACAAAGTCTCATTCCAAATGATTTTTCTTTTGTCCATCTCCTTTGCCCACATTTCAGCTTCCAACAATGCCTTTGCTTCAGCTTGTTCCGCATCTAGAGCCCTTGTTGATCTTCCTCACATTCCATTGCACTCACCTACATTTGTTCGACATATTAGTCCAATTCCAGAACACCCAGTATCCATAATACGAGACGCATCAAAATTTGTTTTATTAGTAATGGAGGTTGATTTTAATTAATTATTAGTATTATAAGTAATTCACGCTTGAGTCGGTTTGACGCATAGTAGTACGAATACAATAACAACAGTTTCCTCGTTCCAATAACCGTGCCTATTCCGACTCGCCCAGTTACGAGTTCAGCATGTTATAAAAAAGAAGAGAATTTTTCTGGTTGGTCCACAAAAATCGACCCGATTTATCCTATAGTTCAGTGGGATAAATCATTTACTCGCTGGTCCAAAAAACTATTACAAACACTAAATTACTTTTCTACCCATCACTATTCATGTGTGAACACACAAAAAATGAAAAAATCAATTCCAAACCAACCAAACAAACTGAAATCTTAAAAAGGAAATCACCAAACAGACACGTAATCGTCAAACTCGTAGATTCAACCTGATTTCTACTGAAAAAAGATTGAAGAAAACCGTATTTTACTAAAACCATGGAGAAATTTACCTTTGATGAATCTTGGCAAGAACAAGATCGAAGAATACACAAATACTACAGTAGAAGAAGAGGGTAAAAAAAAAGAGTATAAGATCCAACTGTACATATTGATATGTACTGAAGGAAAATATGTATTGAAGGAAAAAGTATGATTCTACAGTACATATTGATATGTACTCATGGAAAATATGTACTGAGGGAAAAAGAGCACAAAAGAAGAAGAAAAAATAGAGTAAATGATCCAACAGTACATATTGATATGTACTAAAGGAAAATATCTACCCAAAGAAAAATAGTACAAAAGAAAAAGAGTAGATGATCCAACAATACATATTTATCTAATAGTACATATTGATATGTACTGAACAAAAAATGTGTATAGAAGGAAAAATGTATGATTCAATAGTACATATTGACACAACAATACATATTGATATGCACTCAAGGAAAATATGTACAGAATAAAAAAATAGTACAAAAGAAAAAGGAGTAGATGATCCAACAATACATGTTGATACGTACTGAAGGAAAATATGTATTTTGAAGGAAAAAGTTTTAGATTTAATATGTATTGAATGAAAATCATTCTTACAAAAAAAAAAAAGTGTTTTTGCTGATCTGACGGTTCTAAATAGGTCTTTTTTTACTATCCACGACTACCATTTGCTCTCAAAGTTGAGAAAAGTTGGGAGATAAATCGTGGTTGATAATCAACCATGTTTGACGCCTGCATCCAACAACTCAAATTCACTCGTTCGTTGTTATCTCGTTCCGTTACAATTCATCAACTACTCTGCAGTAAAATTCCCAATTATAATAGCTCAATTTTATGGCACAATCTGCGCTGATATTTTTTTTCAATGTGCGAAAATGTTAGGATATCAGATTGTAATTGTGTGAAATGTGTGTGTGTGAGCACTTGTGCGAAATGAGTGTGTGAGGTAACTGTCAGGTGGCAGTACTGTGTACGTTATGTACCGGCCAATCCTGTAACAGTTGAGAGTGCTTTAAATATCTCAATTTTTCTTCTGAGATTGTAATTAAGAAATTCAAAACCTGTGAAATAAAATTGTAAGGACCCTCAAGCTCGTCAACGCTATTTGACTGGTCTAGCATTGGTCAAGAGACGTTTTAGCCGACAATAACTCGATTAGTTTAACACGAACATTAATTAATAGAAATTAATCTAACAATGATTTAGATACGAAATTAGTATCGTTGAATAGATCTCGAAAAGTTATGCGAGATGGACTACTCGAGCATGTTATTCGGACACCAGATGAAGAAGATATCATCAGATTATTATGAAAGGTAGAATTATCATTTCTATCTTAACCGTTTGGCTGCCCTTGTCCTTTCTCGAGTGCCCTTAAAAATTCTAGTCAACCTTATCCCTAGTCGAGTAGATAAACTCGATCCCTCTTTTCTATTTCATTCTTATTTCTTTTCTTCTTCTTCTTCTCTTTGATATAGAACAAGTAATGAAGGATAATGGTGGTGTTTATTAGAATAGATAATTCAGAGTCGATTGAAAGGTAAATCAGAGAATCGGAATTAATTGTTTTGAAGTTTTGGAAGATGATATATATAGCTATGACTAGATGAAGAATTATGGGTGGAGGTTTAATTAAAGTTATAAAGTAGTTTTGGAGATGAACTGATTTAGGGTTCTTGAATTGTTTGAGGGTTTGTGTGGAATTGAAGATGGGTTTGTCTCGAATTAAGAAGTAAGGTTGTTTCTTTTGAAATAGAGATTGAAGACAGTTATAGTTGTTATCTGTTCTTCCCCAAATCAGAAATTAGGGTTAGAGGAAATATGTAATAAGATGGAATTAGTGTTCTGGGATGTTGATGTGAGATGGGTTAGAATTGAATTAGAGTATGAGGTTGAAGAACAGTTTGAAATTGGTAATCAGGGTTTATTTGAGAACTGTTAGTAAATGATGGGTTTGATGTGGTGTTGGATGAACTATATTGGTGGGTTGTTGTAACCTTAAGAAGAATCGCATAATCCAGTTAAGAAAGAAGAGTAGAGTTGGTTTTGGCACATGGTGGTGGTCTTGGTATGAGTTCTCAATTGAGCCTATAGGAGGAATAATCCGGCTCCAATTGTCTGTGTATGATTATTATGAGGTAATTGTTCTTCTAATCTGTTTAGTGATGTTATTTAGTATTGTTGATTGAGTATGTGTAGTTGATGATTGAGCTAAGGTCTGAGATGGGTGTTTATTGAAGTTTGGATGTAAATAGATGGAACTGTTATGATTGTGGCTCGTTGGTGGTTATGGATATGAACTAGACGAGCTGTTGCAGGTGAAGTTGTTAGTGGCTCTTGTAAATAAGAAAGTCTGAGAATTTAGAATATTGTTATGATGGAATGCCGAAGTTGATTGTACTGGAATGTGATGTGTTGGTAGAGTTATAGGTGGTGTTAGTTTGTTGAATGCACGAAAAAGTAGCTGCAGTTCAGGTTGCAAGTGGTGGTACAGGTCATGTAAGGTGGAATTGGCAATGGAACATAGTTCGAGTTAGATTACGTGGATGTGCAGTTGAGTTGTGCTCAACTGGCATTAGTGGAACTGTTGCAGTTTGTTGTTATGAATGAAAGTTTAAGAACTGCAGTGAATATATGAATGTTCAGGTGGTGGATTAATTTGTTTGAAGTAGCTGATATTGGTTGTGGTGATAGGGTTTGTTTGTGTTGAGATTGGAATTCAGTTTGTGGTGGAGTGTAGTCAAGTGGGAATTGTAGTTGAGGTTTGAGTGTTGTTTGAGTTGAGCTGATCTGAGTTTGGCTTAGAACTGCAATTGCAGGTAAACTTATTTGTATTTGTAAATAAAGTTCGAAGTTATTTAAGAATGAATAATTTGATGTTATAATGTTAATGTAGAAGTTGAGATTGTAATAAACGGAGTTGAAGTTAGTCTGCAATAGAATTGAGACCTATTAGTCATTCCAGTCAGCTTAGCTGACTCAGTGTATCTGACTGAGTTAACTCAGTGACTAGACCCAGCAAGACTGGACTTAGACGTTCACTGTTAGTTGACTCTATTGACCGCTAGTGACCGTTAGTTGACCAGCTAGACCAGGCCTTAGATTAATGGACTTGTTTAATGGACTTGGGCTTTTGATTAGTTTCATATTTTGTTGAATTGGACCGCTTATGGTCCGAATTAGCCTTTGACTTATTCTACAAAGTTGTAGACACTCATGAGTTTTAGCTAATGAATTAATAAACCAACCTAATGAATTAATGAGTTTTAGATAATGAATTATAGAACCAACCTAATTGAATTAATAAACCTTAGATATGCTAAAGTTAGACAATGAAAAGGTGTAGAACCATTAATAGGCTTAGAACCATTAGATTAATTGTATGATTCTTGTGTGAGCCATTTTGGCTAGATTCTTAGAGTTCTTGTGTGATTAACAGTTAGTCTATATTAACAACGGTCGATTCAAAGGATGAACCAGTGGATCGTGGATCTCGTGGTAGGCGTGGCTTGTCATCAAAAGAGGTGGGAGTACATTTAACTCTTGTGTAACCATTGATGTTTTCTTTTACAAAGATTTATGTTTATCAAACTCATACATTGTCTAGTTGTGAATTACATGCTTTGTTTAAATTTTATTATGATAATTCTGTTGATTTTTTTAATCTTTCCATGGATTGGAAAGGACTTGTAATGTTTGTTTGTATTATGAATTGTTATGGGAAATAAGAATTTCCATCTGTGGTATATAGGATACACTCCTTCCCATTTATACTTACTTTCTTTCGAGCTTTTATGTACATGGCTAGGGCGATACACCATAATACTATTATTAGGTGCTGGAATTTTGCATTGATTATTATACATTGTTTGAAGAAGGAGTTAGTTCCATATACATGATTGTTTGTTTGAATTATTGAGTGTAAGACGTGTGCCCCAAACTTTACATATCCAGTATTCTATGGCTAGGGCGATACACCGCAATATTACACGGCTAGGGCGATACACCACAATATTATTCTTCCTTTATATCAAGTATTCTATGGCTAGGGCAATACACCACAATATTACACTGCTAGGGCGATACACCTCAATATTATTCTTTAGTATTGTGCGGGGGCAACACATGTCTCATACATGGATGTTTATTGTTCTTTTAAATTACTTTGAAAAAGTTATACATTGTGGTTCGCTGTATTCCGTGTTTTCATCAGTTTTCAATGATTACTTGAAAGTTAGTTGTTATTCCTACTAGGCACCCCTTTTAGGGATGATGTGCTCACCCATTCCCACTTTCAGTTTCAGAGACAGATCAGAGTTGCGCAACGAAGCTTCGAGGAGTTGAGTTCGATAGTTGGTTAACTTCTGATATGTTTGTTACGTTGTATATTCTATTGTAAACCAAATGACTATTGTATATGTATCATTTGAGAGGAGTTTTTATATATATATATATATTTTCAGAGTGGGGCTAGTTTTTGGGTTAAGTTTGGTAGCAGATTTGTTAATTGAATGTTTAAGTATATGATTTAGATTTTTAGTGCCTATTTATTTAGTTAATAACTTGGATTAGTCAGCTGCTAGCTTTGGGAGCGCTACAAAAATCAAAACCAAAGAAGATTTTCTAGCGATATTTATCTTCTCAACATGGTATCAGATACCTTTCAAAACCCTAATTGATTTCAATCTCAAACACAAATTCTTCATCAAACAATTTTCAAATAGCGAACTCAAACAAACACATCTCATTAACTTTTAAACCACCATCCAAATTATCTTCAACTAATTATCCTCTGTGGAAGTCGCAAATTGCTCCTCTACTCAGAAGCTATGATTTGTTTCGCTTTGTCGATGGTTCTTATCATTGTCCTGTTAAATATGTTTGACATACTTCTTCTGCTGGTGTTGCTATTAATATTGCATCTGATTTTGTTGATGCTGATCCATATAATGAATTCGTGCCGAATCCAGCTTACTTATTGGGTAAATCAAGATTCCGCTCTTTTATCTTGGTTATTTTCATGTTGCACAAAAGAAATTCATTCTCAGGTGATAGGTTGCACATTTTCTCATGAGATCTAGAATCGATTAAAGCAAAATTATAACTCTACTAATAAATCTCATCTTTTACAACTTAAAACTGATTTGATAGGATTAAAGAAAAGCTCAGATTCAATGCTAGTTTATTTCAACGAAGCTCATTCAATTTCCCATCAATTATCTCAAATTGATAGAGTTGTATCTGATGAAGATTTAGTAACTCATATCCTACAAGGTCTACCTTCTGAGTTCAATGCTTTTAAAACTTCAATTTGTACTCAACAATTAAAAAAATGAGAATCTCATCACTTCATATGAGCTCTTAGGTTTACTTTTATATGAAGAATCTAGAGTTAACGCTGAATCAAAACTAGATATTAATACTGCTTCTGCCAATGTTACTCATTAATAAAAGTTTACCTCAGGACCTAACTCTTTTGATCAACAATATACTAGCTCAAATGTTTATGCACACATGTTTATGGGTGAAAATCGTTTCTGCTGATTTCGGTAATCTCGGTGGGTGAGTGAGAAACTGATTCAAACCCTAAACAAATGTCTTTTGCACGTGAGCACTTTATAGGTTCGAGAGATCGATCCGTACAAGTCCCACTAAACCAAGAAATGGCCGTTCCGGACTTGCTTCGGTCACAAAGTGGAGGAGAAGGGTTGATTTGGGGAGGGAAGCAAAGAAAGGTGTTGAGGAGAGTAGTATCTCGACTTGTATCGAGAAAGTGAAAGCTTAGGAAGCTTGCAAGAGATGGAAGCTTTTGAGAGAGCTTGCAAAGTTGCCTTTACGAGAGTGTAAGTGTAGTATATTTCTCCCGACCGAGACTTGTTGTCTGGTGGAAATAGGTAAGACCTATTTATACAAGTCGAGATTGAAACGTACCCGGCCTCATGAAGGAAGAGAGTAAAGGGTGAAATAATGGGAGGAGGTGGTAACCGCATGGTTTAATGGGCGAAAACGTTCACCATTATTTCCTCTTTTATTTGACCGCTTTATTCCTTTTCACGCTTTCTTAATGTGAGCGTAGTGTACGGCTGCATCTTTGTGACCGCCAAACCAAAACCCTAAAGAAGCATCCCCCAGTTTGTGTCGATGTCTCGAGTGTTGGTTGCATCTTGAGTACAAGTGGCGGCTAGTGGCGCGTGTGGCATGTGCGGAATGCCTTGGTGGTAAGTTGCACGGTTTGCAAGTTAGGTTACCGGCGTGTGGGTTTGGCATATGCCAATGGCATGTGTGGAATGCCTTGGTGGTAGGTTGCACGGTTTGCAAGTTAGGCTATCAGCGTGTGTGTTTGGCGTGTGCCAATGGCATGTGCGGAATGCCTTGGTGGTAGGTTGCACGGTTTGCAAGTTAGGCTACCCGCGTGTGTGTTTGGCATGTGCCAATGGCATGTGCGGAATGCCTTGGTGGTAGGTTGCACGGTTTTGCAAGTTAGGCTACCGGCGTGTGTGTTTGGCATGTGCCAATGGCATGTGCGGAATGCCTTGGTGGTAGGTTGCACGGTTTGCAAGTTAGGCTACCAGCGTGTGTGTTTGGCATGTTCCAATGGTATGCTTGCGACCATTAGGGACGTGACCTTGATAGGGAAACTAGCTAGCGAGCATGTTGGCATGTGCCAATGGCATGCGTGGCCGTTAGGGCCGTGATTTTCCTAGGGAAACTAGCTAGCGAGCATGTTGGCATGTGCCAATGGCATGCGTGGTCGTTAGGGCCGTGATTTTGCTAGGGAAACTAGCTAGCGAGCATGTTGGCATGTGCCAATGGCATGCATGGCCGTTAGGGCCGTGATTTTGCTAGGAAAACTAGCTAGCGAGCATGTTGGCATGTGCCAATGGCATGCGTGGCCGTTAGGGCCGTGATTTTGCTAGGAAAACTAGCTAGCGAGCATGTTGGCATGTGCCAATGGCATGCGTGGCCGTTAGGGCCGTGGTTTTGCTAGGGAAACTAGCTAGCGAGCATGTTGGCATGTGCCAATGGCATGCATGGCCGTTAGGGCCGTGATTTTGCTAGGGAAACTAGCTAGCGAGCATGTTGGCATGTGCCATTGGCGCGTACAGCCATGTTGACCTAGTTGCATGTTTTGCAAGCCTAGGGCGCTATGTTTGGCGTGGGCCAAAGGCATAGCGGCTTGGAAGTATGGCTTGCGACACGTGTTGGCATGTGCCAATGGCACGTGCGGCCATGTTGACCTAGTTGCAAGTCTTGCAAACCTAGGGCGCTATGTTGGCGTGGGCCCAAGGCATAGCGGCTTGGAATTTGGCGTTGTTGCCATGGTGCGCAGGGTGCGGCTTGGTTTGGCATGGTTGCCATGGTGCGCAGAGTGCGGCTTGGCTTGGCATGGTTGCCATGGTGCGCAGTATGCGACTTGGTTTGGCATTGTTGCCATGGTGCGCAGCATGCGGCTTGGTTTGGCATTGTTGCCACGGTCTGCGCGATATGCGACTTGGTTTGGCATTGTTGCCATGGTGCGCAGATATCACGGCTTGGTTTGGCATTGTTGCCACGGTGCGCGATATGCGGCTTGGTTTGGCATTGTTGCCATGGTGCGCAGAGTGCGGCTTGGTTTGGCATGGTTGCCATGGTGCGCAGAGTGCGGCTTGGCTTGGCATGGTTGCCATGGTGCGCAGAGTGCGGCATGGTTTGGCATGGTTGCCATGGTGCGCGATGCTGCGGCTTGTTTTGGCATGGTTGCCATGGTGCGCGATATGCGACTTGGTTTGGCATTGTTGCCATGGTGCGCGGATGCGGCTTGGTTTGGCATTGTTGCCACGGTCTGCGATATATGCGGCTTGGTTTGGCATTGTTGCCATGGTGCGCGATATGCGGCTTGGTTTAGCATTGTTGCCACGGTCGCGTGATATGCGGCTTGGTTTGGCATTGTTGCCATGGTGCGCGAGTGCGGCTTGGTTTGGCATGGTTGCCATGGTGCGCGAGTGCGGCTTGGCTTGGCATGGTTGCCATGGTGCGCAGAGTGCGGCTTGGTTTGGCATGGTTGCCATGGTGCGCGATATGCGGCTTGTTTTGGCATGGTTGCCATGGTGCGCGATATGCGGCTTGGTTTGGCATTGTTGCCATGGTGCGCGATATGCGGCTTGGTTTGGCATTGTTGCCATGGTGCGCGATATGCGGCTTGGTTTAACATTGTTGCCATGGTGCGCGACATGCGGCTTGGTTTGGCATTGTTGCCATGGTGCGCGATGCGGCTTGGTTTGGCATTGTTGCCACGGTCACGCGATATGCGGCTTGGTTTGGCATTGTTGCCACGGTGCGCAGTTTGCGACTTGGTTTTGAAATTAGGGTTACGTGTTGAAAACCTAATCTGGTATTTTGAAAAAATACCCTATTAATTATTACACCCGAGTTAAATGCTCTTAGTTAATGTGTTGCGGGTAACACTAGGTCATGGGGTTTTACGATTTTACCCCTTGTCTAAAAACCACCATCAACATTAAGTCCCCCGCTTTAGCTCGGAACAGGGGGCTTTGTTGCGAGGTAAGCATAAGATGGTGACAAACTGTTAACAACAACCGTAAAGAAAATTGAAGGAGGCTTGTCGACCTTTTATAAATAGGATTTGGAATCCTTGCCTGCGTAGTTTTGCACAAATCGGGAGGTTTGGCACAATTGGTGGGCCCGGTGCGGCAGGCGACGTTGGGAAGTTGGCGTGAGTTGGGAAACCGAGTGGGCTAGCCGGTGGGACCGGCGCGAAGTGTAGAAGCCGTTCGTGCTTGCGGGCGTGACTTGGGCGGCATTGGGAGGTCGGCGCAATTGGTGGGGGGCTCTGGTCCAATCTTGGAAACCATGCTTGCAGGCGTGACTTGGGCGGCACTGGGAAGTCGCACCCTTTGTGGGCCCGTTTCTTACACGCGTGATTTTGGTAAAAGGGAAATCATTCCCTATTTCAAAGTCTTTCACGCCTATATATATATATATATGTATAAAGCCCCTTTTTCCCCATTCTCGCGCTTTATTATTTCTTCTTTTCATACTAGCGGCAAAGAGAGACCGGCTTCCAGGTATGTCTTCGAGTACTCTTCTTTCTCTATATTATTATTATTTATTTATTTTTACATAGGTATAAACCTTAAAAGTAGGTGCTTCCACAATCTTTTCATATGATTCCTTGGCGTGCCTCCGAAGAAAATACTGCGTGTGTCTTTCGAACCCGTAGAGAACCCTGTATGAATCCCGAAGAAGAATACTGCGTATATGCTTCATATGACTTCGAACCCGCAGAAATATTGTACATATGATTTTGCTTTTGAAAGAAGTATCACGCGTAGTTTTGGACCAATAGAAAAATGCTCCATATATATTTTTGAACCCGAAGAAGGATACTGTAGACACACTTGTACCCGCATAGAATGTCGCGTATATAGTTTCGAACCCGAATAAGATACTGTGTATATAGTCTTGAAAACGAATTTGTTGAGTACGATTATGTGTCAAGGAGATAACTTCGTCTTTCTCCATTTGTTTTGTGCAGATATCTTATTACCAAATCGTTACGAAGGAATTTGATAAGATGTTACACAGAACCACATTTCACTTCGTCGAAGGATGCTCATAATTCCAAACCGAACACGAGATGATGAATTCTTCACTAGAGCCCTCGCCCCGCTCGGAAGAATCACCCGGGTTTCGTGCCAATTTTGCTAACCGGTGGTGAGGATGACGGGAAGACACGTTCGGTTCGCCCGAGCACCATTCGGTTTTGTCTTCATAAAGGGGTATATTCCTCTTCCAACATTGACTTTAGGATGTGTCAAAGTCCATTGCGTTCTTTTGACGGATGGGTTGAGTTCATGGTGAGCGAGGAGCGTATAAGTACCATCTTGACTCAAGCGCAGGTCATTGATCTTGTCAAGACTTGATGAAATCTTGATTAGGAAGGACATCCCGGGCTTAGTTGCTTTCATCTCCGGATGGTGTTCGGACACCCATACAATCATATGTAGATGGGGTGAGATAACTTTATCCTTGGAGAGTGTGGCTCTCTTCTTGAATCTTCCAGAATCGGGAATCTCGAATCCAATTATCTGAAAGTGAGGCGAAGATGCGGGATGACCTGGCCGCTAAGTTGGGGATTTCGCTCGGAAAGACTCCATTGCGAAGTCGAAGGACTCTGCCTCGAAAGAGGATGAAAGGTGCCCTTACGGTTGGTGGATATCTCAATGGTTTCGGACGAGTTGGAGCACAAAACAAGCGGTGATCTTCATGTCGCAAAGATTTTTGGCTCTCTGGTTGTCTAGAGACATTTTTGATGACGGTTACGGCAAGAAGGGGATAAGACCAGTTGTTGGCGTTGCCGTGAAATTGGCAAAGGGTGAAGTTCTTCCCATTGGCAAGTTTGTTCCTTGGTTCCCTCGTATGTGCATCTCTGGATCACACAGTTGCGAACATGCGAGTTTCGAATGGTTTCATGAAAGTGGATTCATATGTGCACGTTGCTTTTCTCGCAAGTCCGGCTATGGGAGCACTTTGAGAAGTATGCTCGAAACCGTTGCCTTCGCTTCCCGTGAGTTGGGGTGGCTCCGAATTCTTCGATGGGTGAACAGGCGTCCAAGAGTTGGCGTGAGCTTTGTTAGCTTTCTTGATAAGTTGCATGAAATCAATTTTCGTCCATGGGGGCAGTCCATAGTTCGGTGACTCAAATTGGCACTTTTGCTTCGCTCCGCTCATGTCTTTGTCTTCGATGACGATTTGAGCGTTGGTGAAAACCCTGTTCATTCAAAGCCGCTTGTCCGGTTATATGCCATCTTTCTTCGTGGGGTCTTTCCGGATAGGCGCCACAATATTGACCGTCTTTTCGTCACATGGGTTTCGATCAAGGGGTGCCTCTCGTTTACCGGCCGGTGATCCCTAAGGATTCGTTGCGTGTCGCCCTTGACGCTTGATGTCCTTAAGCCGGGTATCCGTCTTTCCTTTTTCAAATGGGAAGAGTAACCGACGACCTTCGGCTATAATGAGTTTTGGTGCGACGAGTTTACTATGATCCGAGATTTTGTGAATAACGTGGTGGAAACGTTTGTTGCAAACCTTCTCCAGCCGATTACGAAGGAGTATCCAATGTTGAGAGATCCCAAGCGAAAGTTGCCTAGCAATTCGGAAAGCCCCCAGGCCAAGGAACGGAGAACGAAGAATTGTCTGGCGGGTTCGGACGGTTTCGCAAGATCCTCCCACGGCTCTTGTATCTTTCGATTCTTCCAATAACCCAGGTATGTGTCGCCTCTTCATGGGTTTGTCTCAAAACACACGTAAATTTCGGTCGAAAATATGTGTCTTGCTTCGTTCGGGGCTTCGGTAGTGTTAACGCTTTGTTGCCCTTGCACGTTGCGGGAGACGGCAGTTTCTTCAAGGAATTCCAGTACGGAAGAGCCTACTCATAGCGGTGATGAGTCGGAGAAAGAAGAAAGTTCAACAAGCGAGAGTGATTCCTCTGCGACCTTGGTTCTTCTTCGGGAAGCGGTTCGGTGAGTTTCGCGCTTCTTTCTTTCTTCTTCCTCCGTTTCTTCTTTTGAAAATGTCTAACTCAAGTTTGCGGGAAGAATCCGGTTCGGAGGATGATTAAGGATGGAGTCACACGAAACTTGCCTTTGGTGACCACCGCGGTGACTTGGAGATGGGAGTTAGCCAATTGCCGGCGCAAACGTGGTTCGGGCGGTGGATGATTCTCGATGGTTGTTGCCGTAGACATGGAAGAAAACCCTTTGCGAGTCGTGAGGCCACTTGCAGCGCCATTTTTGATCCCCCGTGTACTTGGTTCCTCATCCGGTCATGTGGTGGTTGGCGATTTTAGCGTCTTGGGCTAAGCATGAGGCGTTGTACACCGAACTGGGAGAAGCACGGACATATGGCTATAACCAAGAAAGTCACTAGTCGATTCGCGGTTAAGCGTGTGGAAGAGGCTTTGTCTTCCATCGAGGATATGCGTGAGGTGACCGGGTCACACCGTTTCCGAAGACGTTATTGCCGATCGGGAGCACCATCGCGACGTGTGCGTGGAGAAGGAGTTCAACACTTCGTGGTTTGTCGAAGGCCTTGCTGAGATCAAAAGTTGAAAGATGCGAATCGAAAGCCCTTCCGCCGAGGAGATCGCCCGACAGGGAGATGGAACTCGAAAAGCTTTCCAAAATGTTGACTATGAAAAGAGCGGCTCTTGAAGACGCAAAGTCGACTTTCTCAAGAAGAGCGGACTTACGTTGGATGATTTTCCTTGAACGTTTCTCTGTTAAACTTTCATTTAGGTTCTTTCTCTTTTTTTTTTTTTTTTGAAAGACATATTGGATGTCCGGTTCAAAACTTAACCTTTGATAGATAGTGGTAGCTTTTTAGGGTGTTGGATTATTTACGGGATGAATGGTTTTGATAATATAACTCGATTATGTTTTGGAAAAGGAATATTGCTTTTATGAAAGTGTGTGCTAGCAATAGGCACAAGACGCAATAGTATGGCGGTTTTATTAAGAACCTAAAAAACAGATCGTATATTGATAGACACATTTTTGTGTCTGAATTGTCCTCATTGTCTCTATTGTTGGAACTCGATTTTTGTACTAATATTGTGTTTTTTATGTATTTTTAGGTATTTTTGGAAATAAATATTTTTTGGAAAATTCGGCTCGAAAAGTTGCTCGGAGCACCCCCCGGAGGACATTTGATATTCGGACTCCCGAACGGATAAGGGGCGACCACTTGGATAAGGGGTGACCTTCTTCCTTATTTCAAATTTTGAATTTGGCGGAAATATTCATCTTCACCTGGCAGATTCTTGAGTCGATTTTTGGGCATGAAATAAAGAGACTAAATCGCCGAAACTTCATGGTTATACCATTAGAGCCTAACGGGGCTGGTATGGGCTCTTGGTTCGGTTAGAATTGGCTACATTGTGAAATTAAAGCAAAACAGAGATACACACATTTTCACGGGATAACATGAGTTACGGTGAGTTCGGTGCGTGTAATGCACGAGTTTGGAGTGTGTTGGAGCATAATGATATAAATAAGGAGATTTGACATCTAAAAACGCGTGGAGGAGCTAAACAGAGAAAGAAAATCTCGATTATTCCCATATCATGAATAAAAGATATTTTGGAATTAATGGAGGAGATTCAACGCCTGTTTTTAGTATAAAAAGAGTCCCTGGGGGATAGAGAGTTTGGGAGAGATTGGTACGCTACAATAGCCGAAAAATCAAGTTTCGAGAAAATTGAGTCTTTGCCTTCTGAACCAAGAACGTGAAGAAACAGAACTCTCAAGGACGATCGTTCTTCAACGGTGACGAGACCCATAGTCGTGCGTCGTAATACGAAGCGCGACTTATTTTGGGCAGACTTATATGCTACGGTTTTTTACAAAGCGACTTGTTTCTATCGCTCTCAGAATTGATCCGTTTTTGTAACAATTAAAATCATTTACAAATCGGGCTTTTCATCTTTTCTCCCTTGTTCATCATTTGTAAACCATTTTTGAGCATTAATAATGATTTTTGAGCGTGTTTACACCATGATGAGCTAGAACCCATCACCGGGACGACGGAGGAAGTCTGTTTTGCACCCATGTGGTAATTCTATTTAATTCCTTTATGACTATTTGCACTATTATAATTGATTTATGATTTTTCTTGATTATTTGTGAATTCGTTAGATGTCGCATGCTTAGTCTTAGGTACTTTAGATGCGCCATGCTTGTGAGTTACATATAATTCTTTATAAAATCTACCCTGGCAAAGAATTAGAGTCGATATTTGTTACTTTATGAGCCTTAACTGTCCTAGGAATTAATAGATGAACCGCATGAATGTAAGAATTGGCGGAATCCCGAGTCCCAAAAGAAACTCTCTCCAACTTGTGACATAAATTGTATATATTTTGTATTCTCTTTTATTAAAACTTAAAATCGATCTCGTCAAGTCCGAGGTGAACGACAACCCTACTACCACTTTCTACAATATTATTGAGTCACATCAATTTTGGCGCCGCCGACGCGGACTTGTGTATAGATTTGTTTTTAGGTTTTATTTTTATTTTTTATTATTTTTGTTCCTTTTTACGCGTTTTGGTATTTTCTATTTGCTTTGATTTGGTGCGAAACTTATGAGAAAGAAAAAGTTTTGAAAAGTAAAGCGAAGCCAAAGAAGGAAAGAAGAGAAAAATCCAAAAGGAGTAAAGAAGAAAAATTTTGTATATAGTGTAATTAATTTTTTTTTTTTATTTATTTTTAGAACTCGTAATTAGGTAATTATTTTTGTAATTTTTATTTTTATTTTTTGGACTTCTTAATTTTGGACTTTATTTTGACCGTTGGACATTTTTTTTTTTAAACCCTAAGGAAGGGTTATTTAAATATAAACGCACGAGGGAAGGACGACGATTACGATATCGTCTCGGCCCCCTCTGGTTCGTACATGACATAGGAGTCGTGGCCCGGAGAGTCGACTTCAACGGTTCATCCCCGTCCTGAACGGAGGTAAGAATTCTAAACACCCGCGAATCCCCCGCCGGCGGGTTTCTTGGATGATTTCGTGTGAATATATGTCGAGGAACCGAATCCTACTTGCTTTTTTCTAGTAAAGGGCAAGGACAGGCCATACAAGATAAGAGTTCGGATTTCATCACCGTTCTCTTTCTTGCCCGCCTTAGGAAAACGAAACCAAACACGAACCTAAGCCTAAAATTTTGACTAGAACGCAGACCGATAGGTAACGAGCTTAATAGGAAAGTCATTCGAAAAATATTGGTTACTCTTTAAGCATACTTCAAGTTCATTATGGTTTCGTGAGTTGAATGCGTGATGCGCCGCCTTGTAATTGCGGTGAGGCCTTGGGTATCAAAGCTCCACGCGGCTTCCTCGCCTCTATTCAACTTACTTAAACTCGGATTGATTCCGAGGGGTTTGCTTTCAGTTGTAACGAATTCCTTTTCGAAGGATTAGAAGCTGGTCTAGAAACAATCTAAGTGGAGCCATCATGCTTTTTGTTTGCTAGAAATCAGTAGGTTTGTTGTGGTCGAGTCGGCCTTGTTTGTGTTTGTGTAGAATTCCCTTGCAGTTAGGATGTCAAACTGGTATTATAACAGCCAATACAATGATTATCCAACTGAACAATATGGACATTACTCTTTTTATGGCCATAGTGTGAATAGTGGTTGGGAACGCCAACCTTTTGAAGGTTATGGGTCATACCATGGTGAGCCCAATTACTATCCACATGTGCATCGGTCATTCGAGCAAAGGAGATTATAGTAATAGTTCTTCGTCTCTAGAGGATACAATCAAACTTTTGAAAAGTAGTCCTTATTATGATCCTTTCTGTTTCCTCTTCCTTCTTTAGAAGAGTCCCTCGGGGTTTTGGTGAGTCGACACAAAAGTTAAATTTGAATCAACATGTAAGTTAGGCTGAGGTAAATGGCGTAGTTATGGACGAAAGGACTGCAACAACGACTGAATCTGTAGAAGATATCCTCAATAGATTAACTCAAAACTTAGATCCAACACTAAGGGAACTTTCTTTGGAGGAGACCCTTGAGAGGCTAGTGAGTCGACACGTAGACTTGAGTTAGAGACGAGCGAAAGTATTGCTCGAAATAACTTGAATTTCAATATAGTGTATCCAATAATACCTTTGAGAATGAAGATAGTTATTCACATAATCAAGATGGTGAGGTTAGAATTGGTAACACTACTTGTTTAGATGAGGTTCAACCATTTTCATGTTATTATAATAATGATTATGATGAGGATAGTGTTGATGAAGAATTGGAAACAAATAGGCATAGTGATCGGGAATTTGCTACTCCAATTGAGCTTTATAATAATAGAGTTATTTTTGGTTGAGATCTAATAATTTTAACAATTATTCACCTATTCAAAAGGACGAGGATTTGACTAGAGATACTATTTTAGACGATGTAGTATTTCTGTTTACGAAGTCGATAATGGTTTAGAGGAATGGGTTTATCCACGAGAATACTTGTTTTAGAGTCCAAGGATTTAGAAACAATAGTCTTAGACGAAGAAGATGAACTCGTAGAGCTTTTAAATATGAGTGAGGATGCATCACCCGAGTATAATCTACATGAAGCAATTGACCATTTTCAGATTTTGTGATCTAGAAATTAGGGAAATTGTAGCTAGTCTATCTAGAGACACCCAAAATTCTAAGTTTGGGGGTGATTATTATTCTCCTTGTGCCTTACCTTTAGCTCTTACGCAATCCCTCACTTGGGACTTGATATATGTTCCTCAACCATTGTGCCGGATTACCTTCATGCTAGCTCTCCGAACCTAATAATGTCCAGGGAGAAGTTCGATTATTAGAAACCCATCCTCCGGTTGATGTGGTTAATCCGTGCTATGATACCAAAATTGACTTTGTTTTCCCACCAAAAACTTTTCTTTCAATTGTGGGAACTTATGAGTTACAAATGTGTCGGTTATTAAGTTTTGAGACTAAACCTAATTACTTTAGGAGATTAGGGTTCGACACATTTGTTTAAGGAAGACCACCACTCTCTTTGTGGTCAGTCATTGTGAGTCAAATCGATTGACTTAGATGATCCTCAATTATTCAGGTTATTATTATGTGCTTCTAAATTTTTATTTGAGTTTTCAGTCTAGAACTTGAACTTCGGATCTAAATTTTGAGGAAATGCAACCCAGAAAATATGTTATCTAGACCCGAGTTATAGAACTCGAACTCAACCACGGCTAGATGTAGTTGTCTTAAACAGGAAACTAGACGAGGTGTGTTTTATTTGTTAACTTTCTTGGCATGTTGCAGTTTCCTTTTACTTGTGATAGCCCTTTTTGGTTTTGGTGACCTCGATTATTAGGCTATTACTTTATGATTCTTGAGGTGACTAATCTCTTCCAATGTCCTGGGTTGAAGACTTTAAACTTAGCACTTCTTGGGAGGTAACCCATGCTCATGCAACAACACGGTAATATCTTTCCTTAACTCTTTTGCTTCAAATGGTATGATTTCTCCTTGTTCATGTTTTAATTTCATCTTTAGAACATTGAGGACAATGTTAGATTTAAGTTTGGGGGTATGGGAGAAACTTTTTAGCGCATTGATAAACTCCAGAGCCTAGAAATTTATGCTTATTAAGGATGGCACTAACCAATCTAAGTGGATGGAAGCATTTTGGGTGTAGGAGTTGAGGAACCAATCTGATTAGATGGCAACATCTAAAGAGTCTATTCATAAAAGCACGAGCTCGGGTGTTAGAAATAACATGATAGTTTCACCATATCTCGTTGAGTCCTTTTCACTTCTGTTTTTATTTTTATTTTGTTTTTAAACTATGTTTCTCTAAGTGATTATGTGGGGCCCACGAATCAAGTTGTTACCGATGCTAGGGTGAATTAGAGTGATTGAGATACCAAAAAAAAAAAAAAAAAAAAAAAAAAAGTGAAAAAGTTGAAAAATGTTGAAAAAAAAAAAAAAAAAAAAAAAAAAAAAAAAAAAAAAAAAAAGAAAGTGAGACCAGACCATCTGACCAACCTAATAAATTCAATAAAGTCGACCACTGGAACCCTTGTATATGCCAGTTGTGTTGACCTAGAGTTAGGTTATCGACCACCTGGTTCCCTTGTATATGCCGGTGTGTTGATATTAGTCGACTAGTATCTCGGTCCATTAGGATAGGTTCATTTTGGCGGAGGCCTTCAGACAGATATGGGAAACATTGATCACTTAGTAAACATCAAAACCATCTATGTTTTTCTCTATACCCATCTTCTTGATCTACCCATGTGATTAGTTTTGACTCCGGGTATTGATGTCCATAGTGCGACTATCTGAGTAGAGCTCTGTGACTTATATATGAATTTTAGTATGCTTGAGTGCAAACTCGTGTACATCAATTGGAATTTCGCATCGGGGTACTTCCTCCTGTAGTCAATAAGTATGCCAACCAAGGAGATTCTTTGAGTGCCTTCCAAGGTTTTGCGTAGATAGCTAGGATCCGGGTAAAGGTTTTGTGGGTACACCTGCGGTAAACCTCCTGAGACAACACTCGCCTCTAGGGCCACCTAGGGGTTCAAATGATTTTTATTTTCTAGAATAAATTTGCTCGAGGACTAGCAAATAATAAGTTTGGGGGTATTTGATAGACACATTTTTGTGTCTGAATTGTCCTCATTGTCTCTGTTTTTGGAACTCGATTTTTGTACTAATATTGTGTTTTTATGTATTTTTAGGTATTTTTGAAATAAATATTTTTGGAAAATTCGGCTCGAAAAGTTGCTCGGAGCACCCCAGGAGGACATTTGTTATTCGGACTCGAGAAACGGATAAGGGCGACCACTTTGGATAAGGGGTGACCTTCTTCCTTATTTCAAATTTTGAATTTGGCGGAAATATTCATCTTCACCGGCATTCTTGAGTCGATTTTTGGGCATGAAATAAAGAGACTAAATCGTTGAAACTTCATGGTTATACTGTTAGAGCCTAAAGTATCGGGTATGGGCTCTTGGTTCGGTTAGAATTGGCTACATTGTGAAATTAAAGCAAAAGCAGAGATACACACATTTTCACGGGATAACATGAGTTACGAGAGTTCGGTGCGTGTAATGCACGAGTTTGGAGTGTGTTGGAGCATAATGATATAAATAAGGAGATTTGACATCTAAAAACGCGTGGAGGAGCTAAAACAGAAAGAAAATCTCGATTATTCCCATATCATGAATAAAAGATATTTTGAATTAATGGAGGAGATTCAACTTTGTTTTTAGTATAAAAAGAGTCCCCGGGGATAGAGAGTTTGGGAGAGATTGGTGCGCTCTGATAGCCGTAAAATCAAGTTTGAAAAATTGAGTGCTGCTCTTTCTTCGACCAAGAACGTGAAGAACAGACTCTCAAGGACAGTCGTTCTTCAACAAAGGACAGACCCATAGCCGTGCGTCGTAATACTAAGGCGAGACTTATTTTGAGGCAGACTTATATGCTACAGCTTTTACAAAGACTTGTTTCTATCGCTCGCTCTATCAGATCCGTTTTGTAATAATTAAAATCATTACAAATCGGGCTTTTCATCTTTTCTCCCTTGTTCATCATTTGTAAACCATTTTTGAGCATTAATAATGATTTTTGAGCGTGTTTACACCATGATGAGCTAGAACCCATCACTTTGGGACGACGGAGGAAGTCTGTTTTGCACCCATGTGGTAATTCTATTTAATTCCTTTATGACTATTTGCACTATTATAATTGATTTATGATTTTTCTTGATTATTTGTGAATTCGTTAGATGTCGCATGCTTAGTCTTAGGTACTTTAGATGCGCCATGCTTGTGAGTTACATATAATTCTTTATAAAATCTACCACAACAAAGAATTAGAGTCGATATTTGTTACTTTATGAGCCTTAATTGTCCTAATTAATAGATGAACCGCATGAATGTAAGAATTGGCGGAATCCCGAGTCCCAAGAACTCTCTCCAACTTGTGACATAAATTGTATATATTTTGTATTCTCTTTTATTAAAACTTAAAATCGATCTCGTCAAGTCCGAGTGAACGACAACCCTACCAGCCAAAACTAATCGAGAAAAAGGCCCATAACAGCCCTGTTAGGTCAATTAGAACAAACCCAACCAATCTCAGCCATTGAGTCTCCCTCTAGCTCGTCTAAAACTCGATCCAAAATCTGCCATTGAAAGAGCCATTTTCCCGCCAAAAAAATATTTTCAAGCGAAGGTGATGAGGTTGCCCCTTATCCGGTGGCAGGTGCGAATATCCGTGGGTGCCCTTAGTAATTGGGTTACCCTTATCCAAAGCTAACACCCCGGAGGACATTTGATATTCGGACTCCGCTTTGGATAAGGGGTAACCCAATACTAAGGGGCACCCACAGGATATTCGCACCCAAGCGGTGGATAAGGCAACCTCATCACCTTCGTTTGAAAATATTTTTTTTGGGAAAATGGCTCTTTCAATGGCAGATTTTGATCGAGTTTTAGACGAGCTAGAGGGAGACTCAATGGTCGAGATTGGTCAGTTTGTTCTAATTGACCTAACAGGTCAAGTGGGCCTTTTTCTCGATTAGTTTTATGGGATAATAATTCTAGAGAAGAAATCGGGGCACACATACGACTTAAGGGATATTCACGGGATTACACGATTGCTTGCTCGTGTTTGGATAGGGCCCTTCTTTGTCAAGGAGTGTGAAATAGTTGAATAAGGAAGTTTGGATTGATACAAACGCGCGTCTTTGCACAAAAAAGAGAAAGAATATATCACGAAGATAATTTTATTTACCGCCGAGCTTTGGAAAGATTTTTGTGGAGTTATGAGGGGATATCTTTGCCCCGTCGAGTATATATAAGTGGCTTAGATCGAGTAGAAGAGGGATGGAGAGTTTAGGGATAGTTTGAGCGACCACGAGCTTAGAAAATCGATTTGGCAGAGAATGCATTGCTGCCGAAGAACCTCAAGAACGTGAAGAAAGTACTCTCAAGGACAGTCGTTCTTCAACAAGAATAAAGACTCACAAGCGTGGGTCGTAGTTTATAGGGCAGACTTAAAAGATCAAAGTTGACATTTCATCTTTATCATTCTTTTTGTAATGTTGTTTGCAACATCTATAACTGTTGCAAACCCGATTTTCATCATTTTCTCTCTATTTCATCATTGTAAACACCTTTTTGTGCAATAAAAAAATCCTTTGAGCGTGTTTCAACATGATGAGCTAGAACCCATCACCGGGACGACGGAGGAAGCTATTTTGCACCCATGTGGTAATTCTATTTAATTCCTTTATGACTATTTGCACTATTATAATTGATTTATGATTTTTCTTGATTATTTGTGAATTCGTTAGATGTCGCATGCTTAGTCTTAGGTACTTTAGATGCGTCATGCTTGTGAGTTACATATAATTCTTTATAAAATCTACCTTGGCAAAGAATTAGAGTCGATGTTTGTTATTTTATGAGCTTTAATTGTCCGGAATTAATAGATGAACCGCATGAATGTGAGAATTAGTGAATCCCGAGTCCCGGAACTCTCTTCATCTTGTGACATAAATTGTATATATTCTTTTTATTTATTATTTTTCTTTTATTAAAACTTAAAATTGATCTCGTCAAGTCCGGAGTGAACGACAACCTTACTACCACTTTCTACAACATTATTGAGTCACATCATATATCTTGCCCAATCTAAATTTACTCACTTGCAAACACGCCTCTTTCCAAGTAAAATGCGGCTTTGCTGGTAGCAAGGCGGGGCTTTCTTTGGTAGCATCGCTAATTAGTCCCCAATTGCTGGTAGCGTCTTGGCGAGTCCCCAGTTTTCTGGTGTAGTTTTAACAACTGATAACCGGGTTGTCCGGCGATTGAGTCTGACCGAGTCGCAAGTCCCCACCGCCGGTGGCATCTTCAACGAGTCCCAGTTTTCTCGTGTAGTTTTACAACCGGTAACCGAGTCGCTGGTAGTTGAGTCGGATCAGAGTTGCCTTCCCCTACCATCTTGACATCTGGGTCGAAAAACGAGATCGACAGATCGACATTATAGCCGATAGATCAATCCTCCCGCCAGTGTAGCCAATTGTTTATGGGTGAAAATCGTTTCTGCTGATTTCGGTAATTTCAGTGGGTGAGTGAGAAACAGATTCAAACCCTAAACAAATGTGCTGCACGTGAGCACTTTATAGGTTCGAGAGATCGATCTGTACAAGTCCGGCCTAAACCAAGAAATGGCCGTTCCCCGGACTTCTTCGGTCACAAAGTGGAGGAGAAGGGTTGATTTGGGAGGAAGCAAAGAAAGGTGTTGAGGAGAGTAGTATCTCGACTTGTATCGTAAAGTGAAAGCTTAGGAAGCTTGCAAGAGATGGAATCTTTTGAGAGAGCTTGCAAAGTTGCCTTTCGAGAGTGTAAGTGTAGTATATTTCTCCCGAAAAGAGACTTGTTGTCTGGTGGAAATAAGTAAGACCTATTTATACAAGTCGAGATTGAAACCCACCCTGGCCTCATGAAGGAAGAGAGTAAAGGGTGAAATAATGGGAGGAGGTGGTAACCGCATGGTTTAATGGGCGAAAACGTTTTTCACCATTATTTCCTCTTTTATTTGACCGCTTTATTCCTTTTCACGCTTTCTTAATGTGAGCGTAGTGTACGCCGCATCTTGTGACCGCCAAACCAAAACCCTAAAGCATCCCCGGTTTGTGTCGATGTCTCAAGTGTTGGTTGCATCTTGAGTGCAAGTAAGCGCGCTAGTGGCGCGTGTGGCATGTGCGGAATGCCTTGGTGGTAAGTTGCACGGTTTGCAAGTTAGGTTACCAGCGTATGTGGTTTTGGCATATGCCAATGGCATGTGCGGAATGCCTTGGTGGTAGGTTGCACGGTTTGCAAGTTAGGCTACCAGCGTGTGTTTTAGGCGTGTGCCAATGGCATGTGCGGAATGCCTTGGTGGTAGGTTGCACGGTTTTGCAAGTTAGGCTACCAGCGTGTGTGTTTGGCATGTGCCAATGGCATGTGTGAATGCCTTGGTGGTAGGTTGCACGGTTTGCAAGTTAGGCTACCAGTGTGTGTTTGGCATGTGCCAATGGCATGCGTGGCCATCAGGGCCGTGACCTTGATAGGGAAACTAGCTAGCGAGCATGTTGGCATGTGCCAATGGCATGCGTGGCTGCAGGGCCGTGATTTTGCTAGGGAAACTAGCTAGCGAGCATGTTGGCATGTGCCAATGGCATGCGTGGCCGTTAGGGCCGTGATTTTGCTAGGGAAACTAGCTAGCGAGCATGTTGGCATGTGCCAATGGCATGCATGGCCGTTAGGGCCGTGATTTTGCTAGGAAAACTAGCTAGCGAGCATGTTGGCATGTGCCAATGGCATGCGTGGCCGTTAGGACCGTGATTTTTCTAGGAAAACTAGCTAGCGAGCATGTTGGCATGTGCCAATGGCATGCGTGGCCGTTAGGCCGTGGTTTTGCTAGGGAAACTAGCTAGCGAGCATGTTGGCATGTGCCAATGGCATGCATGGCCGTTAGGGCCGTGATTTTGCTAGGGAAACTAGCTAGCGAGCATGTTGGCATGTGCCATTGGCGCGTACGGCCATGTTGACCTAGTTGCATGTTTTGCAAGCCTAGGGCGCTATGTTTTTGCGTGGGCCAAAGGCATAGCGGCTTGAAGTATGGCTTGCGACACGTGTTGGCATGTGCCAATGGCACGTGCGGCCATGTTGACCTAGTTGCAAGTCTTGCAAACCTAGGGCGCTATGTTGGCGTGGGCCCAAGGCATAGCGGCTTTGGAATTTGGCGTTGTTGCCATGGTGCGCGAGGTTGCGGCTTAGTTTGGCATGGTTGCCATGGTGCTTAGGAGTGCGCGGCTTGGCAGGCATGGTTGCCATGGTGCGCAATGATGCGACTTGGTTTGGCATTATTGCCATGGTGCGCAGACATGCGGCTTGGTTTGGCATTGTTGCCACGGTGCGCGATATGCGGCTTGTCCGGCATTGTTGCCATGGTGCGCGGTATGCGGCTTGGTTTGGCATTGTTGCCACGGGTGCGCAGATATGCGGCTTGATTTGGCATTGTTGCCATGGTGCGCGAGTGCGGCTTGGTTTGGCATGGTTGCCATGGTGCACGCAGAGTGCGGCTTGGCTTGGCATGGTTGCCATGGTGCGCAGAGTGCGGCTTGGTTTGGCATGGTTGCCATGGTGCGATATGCGGCTTGTTTTGGCATGGTTGCCATGGTGCGCCAGTATGCGGCTTGGTTTGGCATTGTTGCCATGGTGCGCGATATGCGACTTGGTTTGGCATTGTTGCCCGAAGTGCGGCAAGATGCGGCTTGGTTTGGCATTGTTGCCACGGTGCGCGATATGCGGCTTGGTTTGGCATTGTTGCCACGGTGCGCATTAAAGATGCGACTTGGTTTTGAAATTAGGTTACGTGTTGAAAACCCTAATGTGGTATTTGAAAAATACCCCTATTAATTATTTACACCCGAGTTAAATGCTCTTAGTTAATGTGTTGCGGGTAACACTAGGTCATGGGGTTTTACGATTTTACCCCTTGTCTAAAAACCACCATCAACAACACAATACCTATCCACCCAATGATTATCCACATTACTTTATTCTATCTTATGCTGGTAATCAATCTTGGTCAAGTCCTCCAAATCGTGGAAAATTTGGTAGATATGGTAATTTTGTTTTTAGAGGAAATCAAATGGTGGTAACTTCGTATGAGGTTTTAGAGGTGGCAGAAATGGAGCTAGAGGTGGTAGACTGGAAAACTCTAATTGTTATCCTCCAAGGTACAATTATTATGTCAAATGCCGGCTCTGCAAGAAACCTGGTCACTTAGCTCCAGGATGCAGATATAGATATGCACCAAGTGACTACTCAATGCAAGCTTGTTATACCTCCAACGATTATACTTGTGATGATTATGATGATTACTGGTGTCGTGAACCAGAAGTATTTTGTAAGAGCCATAAATTTTCACGGGTTTAACTGAACCCGTTAGGGAAGAAAAACTAACTCCTTTCCATATTCTTTTACGGTGTTCAAAATATATCCGGTGTCTATAAATTGGTGGAATGGTGAAACTTGAAATCTAAGTGCCTTCAATAATTGGTGTTTGCCTTAACTCTTAGTCTAGGGAACCTTAGAGGCAATTGGCAGCCCATAACCAGAGTGTTGGTTCTCAAAACCCAAGGCATGCAAACGACAACGTGTCACCCGTTTGGATGGGTTAGACGAAAAATCAATAAAATGGCCTTCATCTTTGGGGAAATATATCTTCTCTTCCATCCCACCTGTAGGGGGAGCCCCTCTTAATCTTAGGTCTTTTGGTTTTGGGGTTCTCATATCTCTTTCTTTGAAAATTTGATATCCAATTGAACTCTAGCAGTTGGTGACAGGGATTCAAAGGTGTTAGAGTTGGAAATTCATCATATGGATACTACCATTAAGCTCTTGTTGGGTGGAGTTTCATATAAGGTGGGATTAGTTTAAATCAATTATATTCTCATTCCGGTTTGGTTGTTGTTGATTAAATTTAGTGCTAGTAATTCAGTTCAATCAATTTCATGACATGGGCTGTTGATAATTTCTTTCAATATTGTGGTTAACAACTCAATTGACCTAATCAGGATATTAGGGTTTATGATCGAAAATTGATGGTTTTTTTTTTACCAAGCTTATACTTTGTTAAAATTGATGAAATGGGGTTTTAATATGCATCATGAATTACTTTAATATCTATTTGATTGTAGAAAGTTCAGAAGTTTTCATGAATAATTCGTGTTTGAACATCTTGCTTACAATGATGTAATAATTCCCAAAGTTCTGTTTTTCTGGTACTGATATCTTGAGATCCAATGGTTGGATTATGGTGAAATTTTTATGTGTAATACTTTGTTGTGTGCTGGAGGTGCGGTAAAAATTTCATAAAGATCAGGTCCCGTTTACGACTGAAAAGACTGCATAAACTATGGCTGTATTCTGATTTTAAATCCTGGACAGCCAACCATTTGTAATGTTTCTCGCCTTTCGCTCACCGGATGAATCTGAAACTTTAGTATGTTGTCTATTACTGTATTAGTATCTTTTTGTAAAATTTTCAAGGCACCTGATCTCTGTAGGTGCTCCAACGAATTAGAGAATCGCCATCGGTTTCTCGTAGGCTAGTTAAAGCAATCATCTTCTGCTATGTTCGTATATCCTTAATTAACCATTAGTTTGATGTGATTTTTGAATATGATGTTAGACCCTGTAATAGAGTTGCTGTAAAAACTTCAAGATGATCGCAACGTTAGCTAGTGAAAATCTTATATGAACCGTGATCACAGCGTTTCCAAAACGGAGTCCTCTGCAACCCTGTCGACTACTTTATCTCATGTTGTAGACATCATCTTAAGATAATTTTTTTTACATGTTAGGAGATGTAGTCTTGTTAGGTGTATGGTATAAATTCAAGGAGAAACAAATCATGTTGGTAGGTGATAACGTACATAATTGTGACCGGATTTTGTGGTGCACCAATGACAACATCAACAATTTTCCTGTGCTCATTTTATTAGACCTTATGACATGTGAATTATATATCATTTTTGATGGTGGTCTTGGTGAATCCATTGACATCCAAGTTTTGTATCTTTGTATGTGTATCAATGCCTACACAACACACACATATATATATATATATATATATATATATATAGTACTTGGTGAGGTAGTTCTGTGTAGTATGTTCATATAACTGATCCTAATTGAGTGTTCAGTATTGTTTGACTTCCATGGGATTACTGTGAGTGTATGGTTAAAACATATTTTGGATTTGTACATTTAACTATATTGTCTACATTTTATGCTATATACACGTTGTAGTTTGTGGATGCTTGAAGCATGTGATTTTGTTTTATTGCTCGAGATACTAATTTTGGACCTATACCTTAAATATCTTGTTCTCATTTATCTTCATGTATGCTAATTATGGTGAACTTATGTGCTGACTTGGGACCTTGTTTGCATAATTTCTACTTGTTTAACCGACAAATATGAATGATTGATGCAGACATTGCTATCTTTATAGTTAAGGTAGTCTCTTGGGAGAAATGGCAGGGATCTCGTTTAGCAAAAAGAAATGGCTAGCGTTAGTACTGACAGAGTAATAGCTGCTCATGTCTCACAAGATGCTAAGTGATATAAGGGTGGTTTGTATTCAGTTTGCTTTTATAATAGTTCAGAAGTAATTACTAAATCCATGTAAGGGTAATGTTGTGTTTTTGGTCTCATTTTAGGACTAATGTCGATAAGCAGTAAAGGGTTGTATCTTTATCCATATCTAATAGCTAATTTTAGTTGGCTGGTACAATATGATGTGTTTCTTGATAGTGAGCAAGGATACTAAAGGATATCATCTAAGAATTAGACTTTGAGTCTCACAGTGAGATAAAATTTCACATGCCATAATCTTCCCGCCTGCTTTTCAATACACTCATTTTTAGAATTCAAGAATAAGATATAATGGAACGATCCTTGATAATTCTTGTTGCGACTTGATTTCACTTTCCCGAGCTAATTCTAGTGGTGCATTCAAGAGTGCGATATCTCATATTTACGATATTGTTGGTGATGTGATCACTGGGGTAGTTGTTGCTATGCAATTCATACTATCCAATGCCGTAGATAGTTATCAATGACGTAAGAGATGATTGCTACTTTAAATAAGTAGTTCATATCATCTAGTAAGAGATAGTTGCTACTATTGAGGGTAGTTCATACTATCTAACCAAATGACGAACTACTTGCCGTGCTTGATCCCTTCGAGCAACGGAGAGGGTACGTAGGCAGCCGCTATCTTGATTCAAAGACAACTCTACAAGGGTGTTCATCATCCTAAAGATTATTGTTGTTTTGGAAGTTCATACCACCTATTCGGAGATGATTGCAACCTTGTCACCGGCAACCGGCCATGGAAATCTTAGTGGTGGGCAATCGGCCATGAGAATTATTAGTGGTGGCAATCGGCCATGGAAATCTTAGTGGTGGCAAATCGCCATGGAAATCTTAGTGGTGGCAATCGGCCATGATAATTATTAGTGGTGGCAATCGCCATGGAAATCTTAGTGGTGGAAATCGCCATGAGAATTATTAGTGGTGGCAATCGCCATGGAAATCTTAGTGGTGGCAATCGCCATGAGAATTATTAGTGGTGGCAAATGGCCATGGAAATCTTAGTGGTGGCAACTCGCCATGGGAATTATTAGTGGTGGCAATCGCCATGGAAATCTTAGCAGGCAAATCGCCCATGAGAATTATTAGTGGTGGCAACTGGCCATGGAAATCTTAGTGGTGGCAACTGGCCATGAGAGTTATTAGTAGTGGCAATTGGCCATGTAAATCTTAGTAGTGACAATTGGCCATGGAAATCTTAGAATTGGCAACTGGCCATATAAGTCTATTATTTTTGCAATTGAGCTATCTCTTATTTTGACAATCGGGTCGCTCTCTCACAATTGGTGAATAAATACCAAGTGTGCTTTTCTTACAATGCGCTTTGGGTGATTCAAATTCGAGTTGCTTTAATAATTTGAAGGTCCTTGCACTTGAGTGGCGTATCGGAGAGTCGGAGTTTGCCGAGCGCCTAAACCCGTTCGGCTGAAGTCTAGATTTTTCGATCCGTCACAGTTGGTATCGGCAAGAATTAGTTCATTCGGGATATGCGCTTGGAGCTTATCAGCTTACCAAAGGTGATTAAAGGTAATTCTTTTCACTTTGAATTTCGTTTTGAACTTCGGACGGGTTCTTCTTAAGGGGTTGATGGTGTAAGAGCCATAAATTTTCACGGGTTTAACTGAACCCGTTAGGGAAGAAAAACTAACTCCTTTCCATATTCTTTTACGGTGTTCAAAATATATCCGGTGTCTATAAATTGGTGGAATGGTGAAACTTGAAATCTAAGTGCCTTCATAATTGGTGTTTGCCTTAACTCTTAGTCTAGGGAACCTTAGAGGCAATTGGCAGCCCATAACCCAGTGTTGGTTCTCAAAACCCAAGGCATGCAAACGACAACGTGTCACCCGCTTGGATGGGTTAGACGAAAAATCAATAAAATGGCCTTCATCTTTGGGAAATATATCTTCTCTTCCATCCCACTGTAGGGGGAGCCCCTCTTAATCTTAGGTCTTTTGGTTTTGGGGTTCTCATATCTCTTTCTTTGAAAATTTGATATCCAATTGAACTCTAGCAGTTGGTGACAGGGATTCAAAGGTGTTAGAGTTGGAAATTCATCATATGGATACTACCATTAAGCTCTTGTTGGGTGGAGTTTCATATAAGGTGGGGATTAGTTTAAATCAATTATATTCTCATTCTGGTTTGGTTGTTGTTGATTAAATTTAGTGCTAGTAATTCAGTTCAATCAATTTCATGACATGGGCTGTTGATAATTTCTTTCAATATTGTGGTTAACAACTCAATTGACCTAATTAGGATATTAGGGTTTATGATCGAAAATTGATGGTTTTTTTTTACCAAGCTTATACTTTGTTAAAATTGATGAAATGGGGTTTTAATATGCATCATGAATTACTTTAATATCTATTTGATTGTAGAAAGTTCAGAAGTTTTCATGAATAATTCGTGTTTGAACATCTTGCTTACAATGATGTAATAATTCCCAAAGTTCTGTTTTTCTGGTACTGATATCTTGAGATCCAATGGTTGGATTATGGTGAAATTTTTATGTGTAATACTTTGTTGTGTGCTGGAGGTGCGGTAAAAATTTCATAAAGATCGGTCCCGTTTACGACTGAAAAGACCGCATAAACTATGGCTGTATTCTCAGATTTTTAAATCCTGGACAGCCAACTGTTTGTAATGTTTCTCAGTTTTCGCTCACCGGATGAATCTGAAACTTTAGTATGTTGTCTATTACTGTATTAGTATCTTTTTGTAAAATTTTCAAGGCAATCTGATCTCTGTAGGTGCTCCAACGAATTAGAGAATCGCCATTGGTTTCAGAGGCGCTTAGTTAAAGCAACATCTTCTCATGTTCGTATATCCTTAATTAACCATTAGTTTGATGTGATTTTTGAATATGATGTTAGACCCTGTGTAATAGAGTTGCTGTAAAAACTTCAAGATGATCGGGTAACGTTAGCTAGTGAAAATCTTATATGAACCGTGACTGCGTTCTCCAAAACGGGAGTCCTCTACAACCCCGTTCTGACTACTTTATCTCATGTTGTAGACATCATCTTAAGATAATTTCTTTTTACATGTTAGGAGATGTAGTCTTGTTAGGGTATGGTATAAATTCAAGGAGAAACAAATCATGTTGGTAGGTGATAACGTGCGATAATTGTGACTGGATTTTGTGGTGCACCGAATGACAACATCAACAATTTTCCTCATGCTCATTTTATTAGACCTTATGACATGTGAATTATATATCATTTTTGATGGTGGTCTTGTGAACGGCTTGACATCCAAGTTTTGTATCTTTTGTATGTGTATCAATGCCTACACAACACACAACACACACACACACACATATATATATATATATATATATATATATATATATATATATATATATATATATAGTACTTGGTGAGGTAGTTCTGTGTAGTATGTTCATATAATCGATCCTAATTGAGTGTCTCAAAGATTGTTTGACTTCCATGGATTACCGGAGGTAGCATGGTTAAAACATATTTTGGATTTGTACATTTAACTATATTGTCTACATTTTATGCTATATACACAGTTGTAGTTTGTGGATGCTTGAAGCATGTGATTTTGTTTTATTGCTCGAGATACTAATTTTGGACCTATACCTTAAATATCTTGTTCTCATTTATCTTCATGTATGCTAATTATGGTGAACTTATGTGGCCGACTTGGGACCTTGTTTGTGATAATTTCTACTTGTTTAACCGACAAATATGAATGATTGATGCAGACATTGCTATCTTTATAGTTAAGGTAGTCTCTTGGGAGAAATGGCAGGGATCTCGTTTAGCAAAAAGAAATGGCTAGCGTTAGTACTGACAGTAGTAATAGCGTTCATGTCTCACAGTGCTTAAGTGATATAAGGGTGGTTTGTATTCAGTTTGCTTTTATAATAGTTCAGAAGTAATTACTAAATCCATGTAAGGGTAATGTTGTGTTTTTGGTCTCATTTTAGGACTAATGTCGATAAGCAGTAAAGGGTTGTATCTTTATCCATATCTAATAGCTAATTTTAGTTAGCTCGGTACAATATGATGTGTTTCTTGATAATGAAAGCAAGGATACTAAAGGATATCATCTAAGAATTAGACTTTGAGACTCACAGTGAGATAAAATTTCACATGCCATAATCTTCCTGGCCTGTTTCAATACACTCATTTTTAGAATTCAAAGAATAAGATATAATGGAACGATCCTTGATAATTTCTTGTTGGACTTGATTTCACTCAGAGCTAATTTAGTGGTGCATTCGGAGAGTGCGATATCTCATATTTACGATATTGTTGGTGACGTGATCGCCTTAGGGTAGTTGTTGCTATGCAATCCATACTATCCAATGCCGAGATAGTTATCACACGTAAGAGATGATTGCTACTTTAAATAAGTAGTTCATATCATCTAAGTAAGAGATAGTTGCTACTATTGAGGGTAGTTCATACTATCTAACCAAAATGACGAACTACGGGTCAGTGCTTGATCCCTTCGAGCAACTGGAGGGTATCGTGCGGCAGCCGCTATGCGGTTCAAAGACAACTCTACAAGGGTGTTCATATCATCCGAAAGATTGGTTGTTGTTTTGAAGTTCATACCACCTATTCGGAGATGATTGCAACTTGTCACCGGCAATCGGCCATGGAAATCTTAGTGGTGGCAACCGCCATGAGAATTATTAGTGGTGGCAATCGGCCATGGAAATCTTAGTGGTGGCAACTCGCCATGGAAATCTTAGTGGTGGCAATCGCCATGATAATTATTAGTGGTGGCAACGGGCCATGGAAATCTTAGTGGTGGCAAATCGCCATGAGAATTATTAGTGGTGGCAATCGCCATGAAATCTTAGTGGTGGCAATCGCCATGAGAATTATTAGTGGTGGCAACGGCCATGGAAATCTTAGTGGTGGCAATCGGCCATGGGAATTATTAGTGGTGGCAACTGGCCATGGAAATCTTAGTGGTGGCAACTGGCCATGAGAATTATTAGTGGTGGCAACTGGCCATGGAAATCTTAGTGGTGGCAACTGGCCATGAGAGTTATTAGTAGTGGCAATTGGCCATGTAAATCTTAGTAGTGACAATTGGCCATGGAAATCTTAGAATTGGCAACTGGCCATATAAGTCTATTATTTTTGGCAACGGCTATCTCTTATTTTGACAATCTGGTCGTCTCTCAATTGGTGAATAAATACCAAGTGTGCTTTCTTTGTGCGTTTGGGTGATTCAAATTCGAGTTGCTCGAGAATAATTTGAAGGTCCTACTTGGAGTGGCGATATCGGAGAGCCGGAGTTCTTTGAGCGCCAAACCCGTCATTGGAAGTCTAGATTTTTCCATCCGTCACAGCTGGTATCGAGCAAAGAACGGTTCATTCGGATCGTGCGTTTGGAGCTTATCGGTTTCACTCGTGTGGTGATTAAAGGTAATTCTTTCACTTTTGAATTTCGTTTTGAACTTCGTGGGACGAAGTTCTTCTTAAGGGGTTGATGGTGTAAGAGCCATAAATTTTCACGTTTAATCAACCCGTTAGGGAAGAAAACTAACTCCTTTCCATATTCTTTTACTTGTTCAAAATATATCCGGTGTCTATAAATTGGTGGAATGGTGAAACTTGAAATCTAAGTGCCTTGATAATTGGTGTTTGGGTTAACTCTTAGTCTAGGAACCTTAGAGGCAATTGGCAGCCCATAACCAGATGTTAGTTCTCAAACCCAAGGCATGCAAACGACAACGTGTCACCCGTTTGGATGACAGACAAAAATCAATAAAATGGCCTTCATCTTTGGGAAATATATCTTCTCTTCCATCCCACCGTAGGGGAGCCCTCTTAATCTTAGGTCTTTTGGTTTTGGGGTTCTCATATCTCTTTCTTTGAAAATTTGATATCCAATTGAACTCTAGCAATTGGTGACGAGGATTCAAAGGTGTTAGAGTTGAAATTCATCATATGGATACTACCATTAAGCTCTTGTTGGGTGAGTTTCATATAAAGGTGGGGATTAGTTTAAATCAATTATATTCTCATTCCGGTTTGGTTGTTGTTGATTAAATTTAGTGCTAGTAATTGATTTCAATCAATTTCATGACATGGGTCATGATAATTTCTTTCAATATTGTGGTTAACAACTCAAATTGACCTAATCGGATATTAGGTTTATGATCGAAAATTGATGGTTTTTTTTTACCAAGCTTATACTTTGTTAAAATTGATGAAATGGGGTTTTAATATGCATCATGAATTACTTTAATATCTATTTGATTGTTAGAAAGTTCGTAAGTTTTCATGAATAATTCGTGTTTGAACATCTTGCTTACAATGATGTAATAATTCCTAAAGTTCTGTTTTTCTCGGTACTGATATCTTGAGATCCAATGGTTGGATTATGGTGAAATTTTTATGTGTAATACTTTGTTGTGTGCTGAGGTGCGGTAAAAATTTCATAAAGATCGTGTCCGTTACGACTGAAAAAGACTGCATAAACTATGGCCGTATTCTACGATTTTAAATCCGACCAACCGTGCTTGTAATGTTTCTGCAGTTTCGCTCAATGGATGAATCAAACTTTAGTATGTTGTCTATTACTGTATTAGTATCTTTTTGTAAAATTTTCAAGGCAATCTGATCTCTTTTTGTAAATACCAAGGCACTGATCAAGTAAGAGTTGGAAATGGATCAGGTTTGCACATTACACATATTGGTTCTTCTACATTTTAATAATTCTGTTAAGTTTACCATTTCAAATGTTCTTCATGTTCCATCTATAACCAAGAATTTGATATCAGTTCTTCAATTTACTAAGGTGAATAATTGTTATTTTTAATTCTTCTCTGACAAATTTCTTATAAAGGATATTGATGAGTGCCAAATATTGCATATTTCTACACCTTTTTATTGGCATTTAACTCATCTTTTGTGCTTTGAAATCAGATATTATCCCAAATTCTGTATTTTCTCTGTTTTCAAGAATAAATACTTGTACTAATTAATTTTGTGTTTTTAGGTAGTAAATAAAGTTCGGAGAAATTAAGGAGCCAAAAGAGCGAAAAATTGGAGACAGCCCTATGGAGCAGAAAGCCACGGCCGCGTGGCGCACGGTGCAACCCGACAAGTAGCAACCTGGTTACAAAGATATGGGCTTGAGCTATCCAAGATACGACCCATAACCCGAATCCAAGCCCGATCCATCTTGAGCCGTGAGATTTGATCCATCCGCATCCAACTGGCCGCTCCATCCCGCGCATCATCGTTCTCCGTCGCATCCGCCTAACACCATAGCCACCTCATCCCTTCACCCATCGACCACACCACCAAACACTCCCCCTTCATCTTTTCTCTCCTGACAGAAAAACCAGAGCTCCCATCCTTCCCCCGACCAAATTCTCAGAACCTTCATCCTCTTCCCCCGACCGTCTCTCGAGTAACCACCACCACAAACCAACACAACACGTTTCACCACCTCTAGCTCTAGCCATCTCCTCCATAGCTTCTTATCAAACCCTAGAAGCTAGGTTTGAGATAGATGAGTTAGGGTTTCTAACAACGAATTAATGAAGTCAGCAGAGTCGAATTGAAGAGGAGACAACCATTTCGAGGGCAGCTATGCAAGTGAGTGGGTTTGCATTTAATTTCCAAATTTGAGTGTTAGAAGAGAACTTTGTATAAATAGGGTTGAGGCAAGTGATGTAAAACTTATGCCCGATTAGCGGCACCAAGCTTAATTTCAAATTGTGTTTTACTTACTTTGATAATGTTTTAATTCAATAACTGGGGTTTAGATGGCCTGATTGCATGCTAAATGAGTCAATTTCATGTTATTATTCTTGTTGTGCTTCAATGTTGTAGAAGAATGAATTAGCTAGTTGAGCAAATTAGCACGTGATTAGATGTAAATCGTAAGAAGACATCTAATACTAGTGAGTTAGTGAGAGAAGCTAATACATCATCCATTGTATCCTTCCCCTGAAGAATCAAGAACATAATTTGAATAGGTATTGCCTTAGCATAGGATCGGGTGGTGGAATCAATCGCCTGTGGTTCTCCAATCTGTTTACAATCTATTTTTGCATCTTAGAATTAAATCCACAACTCCTTGTCGTATCGACACCAAAATAAGCCATATTATGTCACTCCTCTTAGAAATCGCTGTGAAACATTGGAATCAATTTTACACACCCCAACTCTCTCTGTGGATCGACCTGTACTTGCCCTGTGTTGCTAGTCGACACTGTGCACTTGCAGTTATACCTGTAGGCAATCCCAACCAGATATGGTTACCCACAAAGTTCTGCTTCATGGTCCTGTTAGAGATGGTCTATATCACATGGAGTTCACTAGTACACAGCTCAAACAAGCTCTCTCCTCCGGGTTATCTTCTCCAGTACAATGGCATAATAAACTTGGACATCCATCCTATCAAACACTCAAACATGTTGTCTCTTCAAAGTGATGCAGTTATTGACTCTCATTTGACTTCAACACTTTGTTCATCCCGTCGACAACCAAGAGTCATGCACTACCTTATCCTACCTGGTACCAAATTCTAATAATGTTTATGGTCCTTTAGATATAGTTTACTCGGATGTATGGGTATTACCAATATGTTAAATTAATGGTTACAAATACTATGTTTCTTTTATAGATTCATTTAATAGGTTCACATGGTTGTATCTTACAAATTTGAAGTTCTTGAAACTTTTGTTAAATTCAAAAATCTTGTTGAAAATCAGCTTAATAGAAGAATCAAGTTCATTCAATCTGATGGGGGTGAATATAAAAATGTGTCTACTTATTTGGATTCCTGTGGCATATGACATAGAGTTTCTTGTCCTCATGCTCATGCTCAAAATGGCACAGCAGAGTGAAAGCATAGACACATTGTAGAAACTGGTTTAGCGCTATTACATCATGCTTCCTTACCTATATCCTTTTGGTCTTATGCATTTGAAACTGCCAATTACTTAATTAATAAATTACCTACACCAAATTTGGATCAATTATCACCTATTGAATGTTTGTTTAATGTGAAACCTGATTATCTGTTTTTACACACTTTTGGTTCTGCATGCTATCCATGCTTAAGAAGGTTCAATAATCACAAGTTGGAACCAAGATTTGTTCAATGTATCTTTCTTGGCTATAGTGTTTCAATCCAAGTACCAACAAGATTATCATTTTTAGAGATGTGAAGTTTGATGACAATACATTTCCATATGCTACATTGTTTTCTTCTTCTGGTACTTCTCCAACAATATTTGTCACACCATCTGTCATACCTGTCAATGCTTCTTCATCTCCACAAATACTTATTCCTAATTTGATGACAGTATATTTCCATATGCTACATTGTTTTCTTCTTCAGGTACTTCTCCAACAATATCTGTCACACCATTTGTCATACTTGTCAATGCTTCTTCATCTCCACAAATACTTATTCCTAATGTGGTTGACGTTTCATCCTCTAATGATGCACCTATTTCAAGTGACTCTCCTCAACTACCGCTTACTACAAACACCGATACGTATCTTCATCTGCTACCAATGTTCATCCAATGCAAACAAGAGGTAAAATGGGTATTTCTAATCCTAAACCTAGAATATTTGCTTCTCAAGTTCAAATTGTGTGAGGATATAACAAGACCTACTAGCTATATTGAGGCTTGTAAGTGGAGAGTTGCAGTGGATGAAGAGATTACTGCATTACTTCAAAATGGTACTTGGAGGTTAATTAGTTCTTGCATCTGATGGTCAAAATGTCATTGGTTGTAAATGGATTTTTAGAATCAAAAGAAGAGCAGATGGTTCTATAGAGAGATATAAAGCCAGATTAGTGGCTAAAGGATACAATCAAGTAGAGGGTATTGACTATCAAGATACTTTCAGTCCTGTGGTTAAACCTACCACTGTAAGAATAATTCTCTATATTTCACTCTACAAGAACTGGCAGGTAAGACAATTGGATGTCAAGAATGCATTTTTGCATGGGCATTTATCTGAGGAAGTATTTATGGTTCAACCACCTGGATATGCAGATAAAATTCTTCCTAATCATGTTTGTAAACTTCAGAGATCCTTATATGGTTTAAAACAAGCTCCTAGAGCTTGGTTTCAGAGATTGAGTAAGTTATTATATTCTCATGGCTTTTTACCATCCAAGATAGATACTTCTCTCTTTTACAGGGTCACAAATCGTCTGCAATTTGCATTCTCATTTATGTAATATTTTGGTATTTGAAGCTCCTCCAAAGACATTGATTCTCTCATTCTTCGCTTCCGGGCCAAGAATTTGCTATTAAAGACTTGGGTTTTCTTCATTTTATTCTTGGGTATTCAAAGCCACCAACAACTCTTGCAGCATTTTGTTATCTCAAGAGCAGTATATTACCAATTTACTTATTAAGACCAAAATGAATGCTTCTAAACCAACATCAACTTCAATCTTACCATCTACTTCTGATGTTGATACTACTCCTTTTGAGGATCCAGTTCTCTATAGAAGCACAGTGGGTGCCTTGTAATATGCTACAGTCACTAGGCCTGATATTGCATTTGCAGTTAACAAAGTTTGTCAGCATATGTAGCATCCATCCAATGCAAACTGGTCAACTGTTAAGAGAATTTCAAGGTACTTGCATGGTACTATCTTATTTGGTTTGCAATTTAAAAGAGCTTCAAAGACCGCAATTACATGCTTACTCAAATATTGACTGGTGATGATATGTCTGATAGAAGATCCACTTTGGTGGTATGGCCATTTATCTAGGTCCAAATTTGATTTCTTGGTGCTTTAGAAAGCAGAAAATTGTCTCTAGATCCAGCACAGAGGCTGAGTATTGTTTAACCTTTTAGATTTTAAGATGACCATCTGTATAGCTGGTCTAAAAAAAAAGATGATCAGCTGTGTAGCAGGTCTTAAAAAATAATATTATCATTATGATTTTTAGGGTTATGACCAGCTGTGTAGCGGGTCTTGTGTATGGTATTTTTCATGACCAATTGTATAGCGGGTCTTTTTTATATGGTATTTTCTATGACCAGTTGTGTAGCAGGTCTAAATCTCTCTTATGATATGACCCGCCCATGATGCGTCAATTTTTTTTGTGGGTTCAATCCTTCTTACCGAGTTACATTTCTCTAGGGCCAAGAGTCCATGTTCTGTGTTGTGAAAACATGGGAGCTACATACCTGAAAGCTAATCCTATATATGACAAAAGGATGAAACACATTGAAATTGCATTTCATTATGTGCGAGAACTTGTTGCTGCCAAGGATTTGGATGTTCATTTTCTCTCCACGCAGGATCAAATAAATTGATATTTTTACTAAGGAACTCGTCCCACAACTCGGATTCTCTATTCTCGCGGCTCAATCTCAGTGTCATTGGTTTATCCAGACCTCGATCTTGCGAGGGGTGTTAGGATATCAGATTGTAATTGTGTGAAATGTGTGTGTGAGCACTTGTGTGAAATGAGTGTGTGAGGTAAACGTAAACGTGGCAAGATCTGTGTATGTTATGTCTTAGACAATCCTAAGGTCAAATGATTGAGAGTGCTTTAAATATCTCAATTGTTCTTCCGAGATTGTAATTAAGAAATTCAAAACCCTGAAATGAGATCAAAACCAAATAAGATTGTCTAGCGACATTTATCTTCTCAATCAAAACAAAACGCTACGTAAGAACCATCTCATTTCTAATTCTTGGAAATCAATGAGATTTATGTTGAACTTTTTGTTCTTCTTTGCAATTAATGGAGAGAAATAGAATGGAATCTTCTTTGAACCTCATAAATCACTCCCAGACGTTTCTTCTCATGAGCTCACAAATTTCTAAACTCACATGCATCGAGAAATCCATCTAATAGATCGAAGAAAAATGACTCATCTTCAAATCAAGGTTCTTATTTCTCTCTTTATATTGGTTTTTTTTTTTCGCTATCTAAAGGTAAGCCCTAAATTTTTGATTCACGTTTTCTTTTAGTAGCTATTGATTTGGCGTAATTACAACACCCATTCCCAGAGGTTTAATATCTATGTCTTTTATATTGTGCTCCAATTTATTTAGTTTAATCTTGATAGTTTGCTTTGCCCCCACGAGTTACAAAATCTTATCTAAAATATAGAATGGGTTTTACTGAAATTGGGAGAACTGAAATTGCCTATCTATCAACTGGCATACTGCAAATCTAGCAACGATGTAGGCTTCACAATGTATTCAATTTGGTTTGGTTTTCTTATTTTTAGTTTACATTTTATAATTTATTTTTTATGTTGTGGGTTCAGTTGTTCTTTTCAGTATTATGTCGGTAAGAGAATGATTATCTTTGTGGTTGGTATTTTAGGTTTGTTATTGCATTTCTACCCTACAGTGACATCAACAGTCTTTCATTTTTCAGTTCAATCTGTCATACTGGCTGAACCAAAAACCCTGCGACGTGGTCGTTCTCACATTATTTATAAAGCCAGGGTATGGGTTATTTACTCAAGCTCTTGGAAAGTAAATTTTTTTGATATAATTACCGACTCATTTCATTTTTTGGAATACTATGCTAAATTGCATCAGACCTAAAGAAAAGTACATATTCTTATTTTTGATACATATATTTGGTGGGGGAAGTAGTTCAAGGATTAAGTCGGTATAAGTTCTAGCTCTAAACATAAACCATACCCTAATTCAAACTTTAGTGTATTTGGATGTTATGAAACCCATGTTAGTTTAATTCGCTTAATTGATAACATATGGAGTTTATTCCTCTTGAAATATCTCAAAGTGCAAAAGATAAATCTCAACCGAGAATGCATCCACGTTTTAATCCCTTATCCAACGCTTCCTAAATCTCTCGCTTGCCATTTTGATCGGGCATTCGTAGGCTAATTAATCCGTTACGTTTTATGTCTTCTTTTTATTAATATCCACCACGCACCATATAGGAAAGGCATTACTCTTCTCTGGGGTTAGTTTTATCTTACTTCTCATCCCAGATCTTCGCTTCTAGCCCAAAGCTAGTAATGAAAAGAACCCTATACTACTACAGTACATAAATTTTCGGTTGAATAACACATCCTTATATATAAGGAATAAAAAAGGAAGAAAGAGTTTCTCATAACACTTCTTTTGGATATTGATTGAAATTGCGTTGATGTGTCGGAAGAAGGGTAGCTATACTTGATTCTAAGATACTCTAAAGATGCCTTCGGACACTATCGATTTCCATCTAACATAGATTAAAGATCGGTGGGTTTCCACTTACCGATCCATCTTTCATCACGGAATCGATCCCCTTTAATCGTACAAGAATATGTGGAGCTCAAAGATATCCGGGAAGCACGGAGAACTCGTCTCAGGTCATTCATAGCATTACTATACCTTCCCTATTCATTGCGAGTTGGTTATTCGCCAAAGACAAGTTTAGCTTTACGATGTGTTTGGAAGCCTCGGCCAAATGAAAGGCATTACTCTTTTCTCAGGATTAGTTTTAACTAATTCTCATTTTCCCCGGGAAAATATAGGAATTTAGGTTTGGGTCCTTGATCAAAGTGTCTTTTAATAAGTCCTAAGGAGGTGGTTCTTCTTATTAGGTATTATTTACTATGTTAGGTACCGACCCCAACTCGTCATAAGCACATGGGTAGAACTCAACTCGAAAACCGGTTGACTAGATGAGGGATTCCATTGACTTATAAACTACCCAATTAAGCCTCATCTAACCAATGTGGGACTAGGGTCCCAACATCCCGCCACGCCTGCACTAACGTCCTCGTTGGCCGACTCTATCGACATTGACCGCGGTGAGCCCTTTTCCTTATGGCGCGCTTCACTCGACTATCAATATTCAATACGGTGACAACTACGCTCATACACAGGTGACCGACATCTTAATCAATCTTATAGGTCACCCCTTCCGTGGAGCTGCATGGGGTGTGGTGGTTGGCTCTGATACCAAATGTTAGGGTATCGACCCAATTCGTCATAAGCCCATGGGTAGAACTCAACTTGAAAACCGACTGACTAGATGAGGGATCCCATTAACTTATAAACTACCCAATTAAGCCCCATCTATCTAACCAATGTGGGACTAAGGTCCCAACATACCATGGTATCTATGATATACAAATTTTGATAACCTAATTTTTGTTCTTGATAACTCGATTTTTCCCTAATTCAAATGTATGGCTACAAATTGTTTTACATAGTTTTTGTCTGTTGCTTGATTATTTATGTTTTTAGTATTGCCACTACAGTTGATAGATTAGAAAGGTTTATATGTGGTTTCACCTGCTTCCTTGATTGATGATTGTTTTTAGTATTTTCATATGATATGTGAGTGTTTCTTTTGGTTTTGCATAGGTACGAGGAAAAAAAAAAAAAAAACGGGAACGATGGAAATTTTAAGGACTTCGTATCAGAATCATTGTTCATGAAGGATTGAAGAGACATCCTCATACTATATTTAAAGATAAGACTGCTGCTAAGTTTGCTGTGGTAGTGGTTTGATTTTAATTGCTCTTGTTGTCAAATGCTCCCCAAACAAGGTGACATTCTTACTAACAGTTGAGTTACACAAACTTTGGTTTTTAATATTGAGAACTTTTATTGATCAACTGATGAAACTTACAGTACAATGTGTTAACTATTTATACATACAAATACGTGACCTCCAAGTATTCTTGGGTCATACGTATACTAAACTTAGAATAATGTAACTTGGAATACAAGTAATGACAACTCAACACTCCCCCTCAAGATGGAGCATAGATATCACACATGCCCAAACTTTGACAATAGAATTACGTAATGACTTGTTTGATAATCGCCTTAGTTAACACATCCGCCAATTGATCCAAGAACGACAAAAAGGTACTTCAATAATTTTATCCTCTAGCTTCTCATAAACGAAGTTACGATCAATCTCAACATGCTTAGTTCTATCATGTTGCACAGATTTTGTGCAATCTTAATTGTGACCGATTGTCACAAAATAACTTCATTGGACAATTAGTGAATAAGCCAAGCTCCCCCATAAGTCGCTTAAGCCATAGTAATTCACAAATTCCTTTAACCATAGCTCTATATTCTACCTCGGACTAGACAAAGAAACAACTTTCTGCTTCTTGCTCTTCCAAGTAACTAGGTTACCTCCAATAAATGTAAAATAAACCGTTGTTGATCTTCTTCATCTCCTTTTCCACCCCAATCAATCAAGATACCCGAGAAATATCCATATTTCCATGTTTTGAAAACATCAAACCTCTTCCCAGTGCGGACTTGAGATACCTAAGTATTCTTATAACAAAGCATCCATATGTTGTTTACCAGGATTATGCATAAATCTACTAACAAATACCTCATCGCGTAAGCAATATCGTGTCTAGTATGGGAGAGATATATCAAACGCCCTACTAATCTTTGATATCGTCCTTTATCTCGTTGGTACTTGATCGTAAAACTCATCTAGTTTATGATTTTGCTCAATAGAGAACTAATAGGTTGACAACCAAGCATACCTGCTTTCCTTGAGTAGATCAAGTACATATTTTTGTTGAGATAAGAAAATACCTTGATTAGATCGAACAACTTCAATTCCCAAAAATATTTGAGAGCTCCCGGATCTTTCATTTCAAATTCTCAAGACAAGTAATTCTTCAATTTTAACATCTCATTATCATCATTTGCCGCTACCACCATATCGTCAACATAAATAATGAGTGTCGTTAATTTATTTCACACTTTTTAAGAACAAAGTATGATCAAACATTACTTTGTTTATACCCAAACTTAATCATTGCCTTTCGGAATCTTCCAAACCAAGCACGTGGTGATTGCTTCAAGCCATACAAGGCTTTTATTCGCCCTGAGACAATATTAGGATCTCGAGTCACCAAACCCCGTGGCAAAGACATGTAAACTTCTTCCTCTAAGTCTCCATGTAAAAACGCATTTTTTACATCATATTGTTGCAAAGGGTCATCCCAAATTTGCTGCTATAGACAACAATACACTGACAGTATTCATCTTTGCAACTGGGAGCAAAAGTATCATGATAATCTATACCATAAGTTTGAGTAAACCCTTTTTGCAACAAGTCTTGCCTTATACCTGTCAATAGAACCATCGATTAATCTTTACAAGAATACCCATCTGCAACCAACTGGCTTCTTTCCTTGTGGTAGTACAACCTTCTTCCATGTCTTATTTTTCATAAGAGATCGCATTTCTTCAAGCATAGCAGCTGACCATTTAGGATCGCACAATGCTTCTTGAACAAGTAGAATGACAATATCCGACATCCGACTAACAAATGCCTTGCAAGATTCTCAACCTATCGCTTGACATGTAATTTGCAATAGGATATTTAACCTTCTTTATAGGTTCCTGAGAATATCTTTCTCCCGGTACACCACGATTGCTTCTCAAAGGTAGTTGATACCATGCTATTCTCAACAACTTCACAATTTTCAGTATTAGTGTTAGTAGAAGTAGTAATATCACTACTTACCTCGGCCAGGAGTAGAATCGACGGAGTAGGTACTATAGTAGCAGAGGGTTATTTTCTTCAATAAGAATTTCAGTTTCATCTTCATCTGTACTTCGCAACAATATTATTGATTGGCAAATCATCCTCTTCAACAAACTCTGATCACTTTCTTCTTTATCACCATCAAGAGATAAAACTTCTTCATCTTCTCGTAGATTCAACCATGAATTCACAATTATCCTGAAACATTTCTAACCAATTAACATCTCCTCTTACACTCTCTCCCAAGTGAGAAGTATTAAATTCAGCTAAGCAAAATACATCTCATGTTCAGAAAAGTCACATCCATGGTAACATACGTTCTTCTTGTTGGAGGATGATAACATTTGTAGCCCTTTTGAAATTGATTGTATCCAACAAAGACACACTTAAGAGCACAAGGATCAAGTTTCAACGCAAATATTTTTGTATGTGTACATAAGCTACACAACCAAATACTCTTGGTGGAAGTGTAAGATTAGATGGAAGAGTCACAAATGATGCAAGTTTATCTACCGGTGTCCGAAACTTCGTAACTCGTGTAGAACACGATTAAGAAGAAAAACAAAGACTAATAAGAGCTTCTTCCCAAAAATTTGGTTTCATATACGCTCCTATCAAACTAGCCCCGTAATTTCCAACAATTGTCTATTTTTCCTTTCTCGCAACTCCATTTTGTTGCGTGTAGATGGACATGTAGTTTCATGAACAAGACCATGCTCAAGAAAATATCCCTTTAAGGTGCGATTTATATATTCTCCACCTCTATCACTTCGTAGAACCCTTAAAGTTCCAGTGTATTGTGTCCGGACTATCTTGTGAAAATTACGAAACAATCGGCACATCACTTTTATTCTTCATCATATAGAGCCAAGTCATGCGAGTACAATCATCAATAAATAGACAAACCATCTATTACCAAGAAGAAACAATCTTTGAGGGACCCCAAACATCGAATGTACCAAAGAAAACGGAACAAATCTTTTATTAAAACTATCGATAAGTAGCACGATGGCTCTTTGCTAAAATGCAAGTTTCACACCTAAAATCGATGGTTTGCAAGAAGTAAATAAATTTGGATATAAATGCTCCAAGTATCCAAAAGAAACATGTCCTAGTCTACGATGATGTAACCAAATTTCATCCGTATGTGTATGAGATATTTTTTGTCGACAAAGACCTTCCTTCACACACATCATCCACATAGTATAACCCCCTCTTTTTAGTACCCCCGCCAATTATTTCCCCCGCCGAGATCCTCAAGAAAACAAGAAATCGTGATATATTAATACTAAACACTTTAACTGAGAAGTTACTTGAGGTACCGACATGAGATTATTTGAAAAGAGAAGGAATTAATAAGGTATGTTCTAGAGATAAAGAGTTCGTTAGATCAACTCTTCCTTCTCCAAGAATAACAGGATATGTTATACCATTAGCATTAGTAACACCGCAACAGGTTGAAGTAGTTTTGTCCTTTAATATAGACATATCAAAGGTCATATGATTAGTAGCACCTAATCAAGAATCCAACCATTATCCTTCTTAAAATTATCAGCAAGAGATGTAAGAAAAATATTACCTCGTTCGTAGATTGTAGTTGTTGTAGGAACAACGGATGTACAGTAGCTACCTTACCCTTAACTTTCCCTTTTCCAAATTTTTATACGCTTTTGGTAATCATCCCACCAACTGATAACCAATTTTTTCAAAACAATTTTCGTAAAGATGTTTTGTATTCCCACAATGAACACATCTTCCAAGATTATTCAAATTTGAGATATTTTTTGTATTCAACGAATTTTTCTCAATCTTCCTGGGACGACATGGCAATTTGAGAATCAACCCCATGAGTTAACATAGTACAAGCGTCTTTGTTCTTCTCTCCTCGCATGGTAAACGCAGACTTCTAGCTTTGGTAAAGGATCAGATTTAAGTATTTCTCCTCTAATCAATCATAAGTATCATCAAGTGCAAACAAGAAATAAATATACCCTTTCTTCATCAATTTCTTCCTTTCGTTTCTTGATTACCTCTGGTTGTGTAAAGGTAATAGGCCTTCTATGATCAAACTCTTGCCGGATTGATTTTAATTCGGAAAAGGTTAGAAATTGATCTACCAAAATTGTTGAGTCGACATAGCTTTCCGAGATAAGTCATAGAGAATAGACTTATCACTCCTTCATAATAAGTTTGAGAAACAAGATCCCAAACATCCTTTGCAAAAGAGGCAAACGAACAAACAGATTCATTAAATCAGTTCCATTGCACCAATCAATCAATTTGACAATAGCATCTTCCATGATCCACTTATCATATTTATCTACGACTTCTTCATCGGGTTTCACAGTATCACCAGGGAGATATCCTTTCTTTCCTCTTCCAAAGAACAAACATGGTCACCATTTGAGACCATAGAGAAAAAATTGGTGTCATTCAGTTTTATTCCGTATGGAATTGAAGTTGGTGTTGGTTCGTATGTTCCGCATACCACCAAACAGTATTTGCCGAGAACGTTGGTTCTGATTTACCATCGTCACCAACCATTGTAGTTCCTAAGTTTTTGAAGGTTCATTAGTTTGTAGGTAAAATAAGATCGAGAAAGTATATCCCCGGATATTGAAATCGTTTGATGATTAAGGTTTTAGAGAAAGTATATCTCTGGGTTTTTGGTGTTGATGATTAAGGTTTTAGAGAAAGTATATCTCTCGGGTTTGGTGATTAGGGTTTAGAGAATATATCTCTAGGTATTGAAAAAGAAGGTAAAAAAGTGCCCAAGGATCGAACCAGACTCTTGATAGCAACACAAACTTTGGTTTTCAATATTGAGAACTTTTATTGACCAACCGATGAAACTTACAAAAGATAATGTGTTAACTATTTATACATACAAATACGTGACCTCCAAGTATTCTTGGGTCATACGTATACTAAACTTAGAAATAACAGAACTTGGAATACAAGTAATGACAACTCAACGAGTTCTTTAACATTTACGAGGTAGTGATCACTGTAATGTTTCGGTTTGCTTAGGTTTAATAAATCCTAGAGGGATTAAAATTGCAATAGTGGACAACCAATTTATGATACTGAAAAGAAAACCATGCTTGATGGAAAGGAATTTTATGAACTTGATCTATTGTCCGGATATTAAAATTATCTTGAATGAATTATCAGCTGAAACGATTCATGCAGTTGAGATCCTTAATGCCATGTCAAATCCGGACAGCATTGGGAATGCCAAATCCATCACACTTACATGTCCTTCATTATAAGCTTTCTTGATTTCCTTTTTCCTAAATTGAAATATGTACATATATTGTTTAACGCTTGCGAGATAGTAATATTAATAATTCCTAGTTTGATTGGGGCCAAAACTTTTAATTGGGGGCCTTGCACTAGTGGACAAAAAAGGTTACCCAATCCTAATTTGGGTCACCCCTTAAAAAAATATTTTCTAAATGACTAAAATGCCCTAAGCGATTAGTATTAATTTTAAATAATTAGTGATAATATTACTTAATTCGAGTTTAACTTTTTTTTTTCAAAACTTTTATTTATCCATGTGTGAAAAATCGCTGAGATCATGGATAAATTTTTTTTTTTTGCCCAGATCCGTATGAAAATCGTTATGGTATTGAAGTGGTTCAATGACGACTCTAAACAATCGTTAATGTTTAGATCAAGCTTTGATGGCGATTCAACAATAAATCGTTACATTTTATAAAAGAGTCATTATTAGACTGTTGTAACAAATGTTAATGTTTCGACCCTTTTAGTGACAACTCTAAACAAATCGTTATTTCTTATAAAAGAGTTGTTATCTTCTTGGAAGAGTCATTAATGGCGGAAATATACGACAGCTTGGAGTCACATATAAAGATCAATTACTTGTTGACCCTTTGGAAGGGTCGTTATTGTTTTTATTATGTATATGACGACCCTTAAAGTCATTATTGTCTTTGAAGGGTCGTTAATTAGGGTCGTTATTTGGAAAAAAAAAATAGTCAAGGGTAAAATAGTATTTTCATAATCCTATGAACACACCCTTGAAAATTTTGGGGTCCGTACAAATAAAATGGCGTGGCCCCCAATTGAATTTTATGGCACCCAATCAAATTAGGTATTAATTGTGGGAGACGGTATATATATATATATATTTTTTTTTCAGGTCGTCCAAATGGTAGGATATCATTTGGTTGGAAAATTCTAATAGGGAGCTTCAGGAGGTATATACTGTACATAGCTTGGTAGGATATCATTGGGTTCGCACTACCGTTCTTTTATCTTATCCGTATAAAGCTGCTTCAAAAAAACCATACATATAAAGCTGCTAACCTTGCTGGATTTCGAAATTTAATACTCCTTCCGTTCTTAATTAATAGGCTGGTTTTGTTTTTAGAGAAAATTAAAGAAATTAAGAGAACTAATCATTGAAAGTGGTCCTCATGACATTTGTTGTAGGATAATTATTACAATGTTATCATCTACATTCGTGGAGCTACAAATAGTGTCTCGAGTTAAACTTTTAATGTTTACGCATCTATGTGCATATTTCATATTAGAAGCCAGGACAACATCTATGTGAATAAGTCACTCCTACCTCGTAAAGCAGTTCTGCGAGGTGGTTAGGAACGACTGCATGTAAGAATATTTCTATACATATAGAAATATCCTGTGGGCCCATGTAATAATTTTGGTTAATTAAGAATATTGCTAAATATTTCTGGCTATCATTCTAGGGATTAATTCCTATTAACTCTTCCTTGATGGACTAGTGAGATCTAAGGCTAATACTAAAATCCTAGGAACTTGGTCCTCTCTCTACCTATGAAAGGGAAACAGTAACCATCACTATTGTATCTAAGAAGAAATCAACAACTCATTACGGTTAAGGTCAAGAGAGAGAAACCATGACCTCCATAAGGTATTATCGCTACCCCAAAGATGATCGACGTACGATGGATTAACGCTACCAGGTATTCCGTATAAACTATTCTTGTATATAATTATCGTGTGATTATCATGAAGTTCAACGATCCTAAATTAAGTATCTATAAAATTAAAACTTATAGTTGGCATCTAGAGCTAGTTGTCTAGAACTCATGATCATCCGTTGATATTATGCAATAACTATGTTGTTATGGATTATGTATTGGATTTTCACATAACGTTGGGTGTATCTCAATTTTTTGATAACGTATCACGAAAGGTTGAATTCCCATCAAAATCACAATCGGCGCAAATTCACTTGAGCGTACATTCCAGTTTTCCGCTAACTGTTTAGGGTTTGTCTGTGAATTTAAAAGTGGGCCTTATAATTAACTTTAGATGAGTGATAATTGTTACTGGGCCTGTGGTTAACAATGATGGGCTTTGAAAAAATATTAAATAGTCCATAAGATCAAGACTTGCACACAAATGGATCAGGTGCTTTTGTTTCGTTTTGCGAATTTTAAACTTCAGTTTAAAAGCTAATCAATTAACAAAGATCTTCGGTTGAATAGATGATCTAATTATTTTGGACACGTGATTCGATGGTGAATGGTGGTGTTAAGTTAATGTATGAAAAGATGTTTGTTACATAATGGATCAAAATGTTTGTTAAAATTTTAGAAGGTAAATAAAATTGGCCTTAAAAATTTCAAAAAAACTTCATCGTATTTTTTAGGTTCATTAACTAGGACCAATTATGTCTGTCAAGTCCATTGGTAACCCGTCGTTGTTCATATTGACCATCTCGTAGTCCTTGATAGAGTCAATAATGTTTGTTCCACCTCTTATCTTACCGTTAACCTTGATCGGGCATGTTAGACTTCGATTAAATAATTCGAAATCCGGTTTATACCTTTTTCTCGTTCAAGTTCCCTTTTAATTTGTTCATTATAGAAACAAAATGACTAATTTGTTTATCATTGAACAAAATTATAAATAGTTATAAATAGAATAGTGCATAATAAAAACCAAATTCTATGAGGGTATTTAGAAATTATGAAATGGTTTTTATCTAAAGATGTAAACTTATCGTTTTGCTTCCGCTTTATTGAAAACTAATGTACATATAATATGAGGTGATTTCTTACCGAATTCGTTATAAAATTTTAATTCGAACCATGCTTGACACTATAAAGTTTGTGTGTGTATGTTATGATATGGTTTGTGTGCTTTTGCATTAGGGAATAGTTTCTCTCAGATTATTGTTTTTCTTTTTTTGATTTTATGAGATTATACTTGAAATTATTATGGGACTCTTTAGTTATCACCACAGTTATATCTCAATATAATCATAATGTTATTATAAGCATGAATTTGCAAACCGTAAAGTGTAGGTTTTGCAGTTATGGACATCATGTGATAATGGCATTATTTTATTGATTGGCTATCACCATAGTGATGTCAAATCACTTTTGGCCATGATCACAATTTTTTCAAATGCTTGTAATATTGATTTTCCTAAATATATTAGAACAAAATTTACCCACAGGAAATTGGAGTTCACATATTTAAGAAAACATTGACTGATATGATTGTTGATCATACATTATGGATATGAACTGATTTGAATCTTGAGGGTGTCTTGTGTCATTATGTTTCACTTTTCTCCCAATGTTGATGATAATTTCAATTGTACGTATAAAATCATTGTGTTTAAGATTCTTAGGTCATAATTCTTTAGTTATCACCACAGTGATACTAGAATTTTTTTATCTTAGCAATAATAATAATTTTATTGTAAGCACGAATACGCTAAGCCGTAAAGGCAAGGTTTAGTAGTTATTATGGCATTATTTGAGTTGTTTGGCTATCACCACAGTGATGTCAAATAATTTTTTCAGTCATAATCGTTATCATGTCAAGTGCTTGTTTTCTTAAATGTATTAGAACAACAATTACCCACAGGTAATTTGAGTTCACATGTTTAAGATAACATTGAAGTGTACAATATCTGATCATACATTATGGTAATTATATAATTGGCACATGATTTTACGTTATTTCTTAAAAGTGAATAAAAGAAAATTTACATAAATTAACTCATTATGGAGTTGAGTAACCTATTACGAAATTTTCATATTTTCATGAATATTTTTATTATGTTGTCCAAAAGTTATTGCATCCTCTATGAAATTGAGGTTTTATTTTTGATAAATTTCTCCATATTTCTGAAAATGATATTCATTGACTATTTCACACCTTTCATATTAATTCATCATATATCCGTTATTTATCATGATCTTTAAGTTTGTATCATATTTAAATGAGCGATGCATCAAAGATTTTTTCTTCAAACGAAATTTCATTTTTGAATTATATTTATAGACTTGCTTCATGCTCGATTTTGGTTTAAGAAAAAGTTCATTATGTTTGGATATTTTTCGATTATAGGGTGTTGATATTTTTTCACAATTTATGTATGGCATGCTTTTGAATAAATGTTCGTGATTGATGTTTTAGGGTTACTCATTATTGTTTATAAGAGACTAAATTTATGATCAGATCAAGTATGTCCATATCATTGAGTGGCACTGTGCAATATCACAAGAAACGTTAGTGTGATATTTGCAATTGTACATGTTTGTCGGATAGTTTAGTTATCACCACAGTGATGCTATGCTCTTATCTGGTAAGTGTTGTATATTTTGAGTCCTCTTAGTTTGATTTAACGATTAGAACAATGCTTCTCATAAGTAGTTTTTCTTCACACGTTAAACAAGCATTAAGGTTATCTAAATGTTTCATATACATGTGAAATAATAGCCACCCGCAGGTGACTACAATTCACATTATATTAGGTTGAACATATTTAGAATTATTAGAGTTTGTTAATACATTTTAGAACGTGAGTTGCCCACAGGTGATTCTAGTTGTAGTATTTGACAAACATAATGTTGAATTATGAGAATGTAAAATATCCACAGATATTTTTCATGTCTCACATTGTTCCTTGATAAGGTTTTACCCATAGGAGAATCTTATTGAAGGTATGTAACTATTGTAAGCTTAATTGTCATTTATCTCTATTATAAATTTCAGGTTTTGTTCTTATTAATTGTATATTATGATTATTTTGTAGACTTTTAATGGTCCAGTTTTTGGAAGATAAAATTGTTTATCACCTGATGATTTTTCGCGTTACTGTGTAAATCTATCTATTGCATTATGAATCTCAATCCATGAATGTTTTATTGAACATTCATTATTGAAATTGAGAGACAATTATAGATAAAGTGAAAATCATAAAGTCTGACAAAGGTGGTGAATATTGTGAAAGGTATGACAAAACAGGATAATATCCTAAATCTTTTGCATAATATCTTCAAAAGTATGGAATTGTTGCTCAATACACAAGGCCAACTTATCCTTGGCATAATAGTGTATATCAAAAGGCTAAATCATACTTTTATGAAAATGGTTGGAAGCATGATGAGCCATGCATAATGGCTATACATTTGTGGATGTTTGTTCTTTCTGCAACTGTGTAATTTAAGTTATGGTTGTTCAATTGGAGGTGAGAGCTTACATTCCCATGAATGAAAATTGGATTTGAAAACTATTATTGTTTCTTTGGTTTTCCTAAATAATCCAAATGGTATTCATTAATGTTCTAACCATAGTATGAGACTTATTGAAACCGAAAATATAAATTCGTTAATGATGGCATAATCAGTGGGAGTACGTGGATATATTTGTTCAAGAAATCGTGATAATGATCCCTTTATTTAAGATTTCTACAGATATTGTGAATCTTCTCATTATCAGAATGTTAGATAATGAAAGACCACAAATTACTGATCCCATACTCCATAATATAACTACTGTCAATAAAGAAATTTTTTGATAACAACATGAACCAGCATTAAGAAGGTCTCAACAGAGAAAGTTATTCATGTTGTTTTAGTGATTTTCTTACAAGAATTTATTACATTTTGATATGGAATGGCAAAGACTCGGTTTTAAGTTCACAAATATTATGTGTAATAATTTTGATTAATGGATTGATGCTATGTGAGCAAAAATCATTGGTTGAAAAGTCAAGTCTCGGATATTGTTTAATTGCTCGAAAGACACAAATCGGTTGTATGAAAGTGGGTCTTTCGACCTAATACGATCGTAATAGCAAATTTAAACGGTATAAAGCAAGACTTATTTCCAAAGATTTTACTCAAATGACGCATTGATTATAAATAAGTTTTTCCTCGTGTCAAAGAAAGACTTATTCGAATTAACACAGTATTATTAGTAGCTCAGTATGACCTAAGAGTTGCATTAATTAAATGTGAAAATAGCCTTTATTAATGATAAATTTTAGTCTACAAATTTAAAAAATCAAAGTATGAAATTTAAGCAGCCTCCCATAATGGTATATGAAATTCAACAAAACTATATATGTTTCAAGTTTTGGTGAAATTATTACGTATTTATGCATATACCTCAAGATCAAGTGGGAGAAATTCATACTCTTGGTCTTGTATATGTTAAGACATACTACCTACGAGTAGTGATCTTGACTTTATGCATATCTCTATTTTTTGAAATAAAGGATATCAATGAAGCTTACCATGTGATAGTAATATCATATGGATTACTAAAGCTCTCATATAAGGCATATATCGAATATTCAAGGAATTTTGAGATAATAACATATTTAATGTATTTTATTTCATGTTGATTGAAGATATAAATTTAATCTTCATTACGCCTTAATTCGATATGAAACTTATAACAATTTGTTAATATGTTAACTAATTGCCTAAAGAATCAAGAACAAATTACGAGGAAAGCTATCAAGAATTTTGAGATACTATTTTAACTTATGTCTTATAATTAGTTACCAAACCCAACAAGAGTTGATTGGGTTTTCGATTACTTCACTTTTTAGGATGTATGGATTCTCAACAAAGGAAGAATCCATTAATACTAGTCCCACAATTGAGTTTGAATATTTATGACTTACGCGATACTTAGAGACTTAAGTTTTGTCTCTACATTGCCGAAATTTACTCTTGTCTTAGCTTCACAAAGATTAAAGCACGATATGATACAAAAGGAACAAAACACATGAACCTTGAGTATATATGCGTGAATTAGGAAATTCGAAACAATAGTTGTTCATTTACCGCTTAAGCACAATTGCATTCGAGATGCACTTAATGGAAAATTACCTTTTAAGACCTCTTAAGAAAAGATTAAAATCTTAGGTCTCATGGGAGTAATTGATTATTGAATTCACTATTTTATGTGCTTATTTTTTTGAAAAACTAATTGAGCTCTTAATAATGTACTTCGAATTTATTTCTGTTTCCATATTTAGTATACACTTATGTGAATGGATGAATGTTAACAGAAATTGTCTTTCTTTTGAAGACATAACTGGACCATTATGATATCCCCATTTAAGGCCTGATTAAGTAAGTTGCTTTTGTTGTGGTACATGGAAGGGAACATGTTGATAACAGACAATGTGCCACCGCCATGACTCGCATACGTGATTTGCTTGGTTAAGGTATTACGTTTAACCATTAAATTTGTTTAGCAATTATGCGCGCTTATGTTTTTCTATAATTAACCGTTAAATAAGTTATCACATGGACCAGTGGGAGAATGTAAGAATATTTCTATACATATAGAAATATCCTGTGGGCCCATGTAATAATTTTGGTTAATTAAGAATATTGCTAAATATTTCGTTACCATTCTAGGGATTAATTCCTATTAACTCTTCCTTGATGGACGGTCGAGATCTAAGGCTAATACTAAAATCCTAGGAACTTGTCCTCTCTCTACCTATGAAAGGGAAACAGTAACCATCACTATTGTATCCAAGAAGGAATTAACAACTCATTACGGTTAAGGTCAAGAGAGAGAAACCATGACCTCCATAAGGTATTATCGCTACCCCAAAGATGATCGACGCACGATGGATTAACGCTACCAGTATTCCGTATAAACTATTCTTGTATATAATTATCGTGGTGATTATCATGAAGTTCAACGATCCTAAATTAAGTATCTATAAAATT